>JZLH01S0619488.1:79779-97667 GCA_001188425.1 Eucidaris tribuloides
GAGAAAAAATCGCCAAAACTAAACTTGCGCTTTAACCCTGTACATTGTAGTGGCTCTATGACAATTAGGGTAGGCCTGAAAGGCCCCCCATTTCTTATCTCCGCCGGTTCGACGCGTGATGTCGCGACGGACGAACAATCCGCGGCACGTCGCCGCCACTAGCTCTGCAATATTGTATCTTTATTCTTATCAAAGATGTAACGTCGTTTGCAAATAATGAGAGGAAATTCATCTTTTGCTCTTAGCCACTGAAATAAGCTCAAATGTAATTTTTGGTTAGTATACTTCTTTGTAGGTGTTTTTAGAAAATTTACTCACCAAATGTAAGATAATCTAAATCTATTCCTTATTGTATTTTTATGTTTTTTTTCAATCTTTATGTATTTCTCTGTTTTTTGACTTTTTGCTGATAATTTTTTTGGAGGATGCGAAATTTTTCGGTGACTGTTTGCATCATCATGATAGCCCATAAAATTAATCAATTTAATCGATAATACCAAAAAAAAATACATTATGATTTGTTGGCGCTGAAAACACAATTTGCCATACATGAATCACGTTGTTGAGCAATTTGGGCGAACATGCACGCCACAAATTATGTACTCTGGAACCACTTATATACCGGACTCGGCGAAATCGTATTAAAAACTTTTTCATGGGAGTTTCGAAGTAAAAAAGTAACAAACTCACGTCGTTGTGAGGTTTATCGCGTTGCGATAATCGCTACGAGAGAAACGTCGAGGGGGGGGGCCTGCCAGCCCCCCCCCCGTGCAGTTTTAGGGTTAATGTGTTATTTTTGAACATACTTATCATTATTCTTTTCCATGACGCGCTGACGGTCCAAGTTGGGAATACATGAAGTCAAGGCATTTTTTTGTTCTCTGGAGAGATACTTCTGTTCAGCATACATTTGCAATAAATTAATTACCTATACAAATGTAATACTACTACCAGTTCTTCTAATTTTACATCATTGTGTGTGTTGTGTGGGTGTTTTTCGTTGTTGTAACATGCTTCACGATAGGCTTATTTATTTTCAAAGAAGTTTTGTTGTAACACTTACTCCTTCTGTATTCATTTCACGTTCTGTTCATTTGCTCGTTTTTCTTACGAAAAAATTCAGTTCTATATACATCATACATCGTATTTATGCATGTATACATATGCATATCGCTATGTGTACACTTTCCATTGCAATGACATGTTCTGTAAAATTTCAAAATGAAGATGATAAACCTGCACAAGTTATACACGCCGATATCGGTTGAATATCACTGCTGCTTGTCGATCGCGAGTAATTGCTCACCAACTTTCTGTTAGTACCACATTTTGTTTAATTCTTGACATTTTTTTTTTTTAGAGTGAAACACTTATTTTCGTCAAGTGTTGCAACATGGCAAAACTCGTCCATTTTCTGTGTTCATCTTATCCATTGTCTACACGTTATTACGTAAGTACCACTCTGATGATAAATTATAGGCTATATCAAAAGACATTCCTTAAAGGTTTAGAGTGCATCATTGAACACCTAAAATGCCTCTCGCAAAAACCAATGATTGTGGAAATATGATACCAACTGTTCACGAGCAGGATGGATCTCCACCTGGGAGATTGTCACTGTGCATTTATTAAGGAGAATCAACATTAACATAGAGTATCTTATTCTTGGCCGGGTAGCGATAAAAATAAGCATGAAGCCACACAGCAGTTTCCATGCTTTATAGTGATCAGTGACATTGTTTGTTTTAGAATGCAATGAACGTTGCTAAGTTTTCAAGGAGAACCTTGCAGTAGTTTACTCACATTGCCCTTTGCAGTCGGTGCCTCCATATCATTTTCCCAATTCCAAGTCAATAAACATGAATGCCTTTACTTCACTTGCTTTGACCAATACTCTATGCTCCTAATTTATCATCAGCTTCTCAAAAGTGCGGGACCATCTATGCGGTATGGCAGGAGCGTTGCCCCTTCCACAGTAAGGATTTCTTACCAAAAATTATTAAAATAACATTTTAGAGTATATTAAAATGGCTTTCTATGACATTAATATGTGGCTCTATTCTACACAATTAACCAATCAAAGACAAGGAACCACGAACTTGTAGTTTAGTATTGTAGGTGGAATGATTCCGACCCCCCCCCCCGTCGGGAGGAAACACATGATGTGCCCCCCCCCCCTTCGACACACTGTAATTCTGATGTATTTATATGGACTCTGCCCTTCCGCCACAAAGTCCAAACTTTATCAGCTGATTCAGCCTACTTAAATAAAGATAACGGTTTCTTATGATTCGACTGATGATGATTAATGGATAGGTACAAAGTGAAAGATAAAAATCACACCAGAACAAAACAACAATGAACCGCAATAATGGAACAATGCGTGTATAATACACTGAGATACGCATTATACAGTCTTTGTCATAAAAAAGGAGATTAAAGTGATAGGCTAACATTGTGGAGCTTCAATTAAAAAATTGTCAAACTTTAATATCTAAGCTACATAGTAGTGTTCAAATGGACAAATAAACACCCTAGAATACAAAAGTTAGGAAAGTTACACTGCCAATGGCAAGTTATACATGAAATAAACAATAAAACTCGGGGCGAGTTTTATTTACCTAGGTGAACACACAGTAAGTCTGTGGGAGGAAATGGGCAAGTGAATCTGGTCAACTTACGATTTTCACTTTTTTAAAGCACTAAATAATCATTTTGAAATACATTTTTTTCAGGGCTTCATTTTTAGACCTTATCAAAGACACTGGTAGCATGGGGAATCATGCGGTTCAGATTTTTTTAACTGTGGTAAATGTTAGCCAATACCTTTAAAAATTCTATTCAAACCATCGAAAAGATATAAACTTATATCAGAGAATAATAGTATAATCCCACCTCCCTGGTATAATCATTTTACGTTCATGTAGTAAATGTTTGTTGTTGTTTTTCACGACTCATTTCTCACAAATCGGTTTTGAAAAACATGTCAAATTTGTTTTAACCAAGTTACACAGTAAAAACGCTGTTTAAAATATTTTAATCAACTGGTTACCGTTGTTTAAGCCTGTCACTCTAACAACATTGTTTACATTATTTTAAACATCCATGCAGTTTTAATGACATTAAAATACATCAATATGTTTTATTGAACCTTCACAATGTTAAGCAATGTCTTTTTGATAATAGCCTATAATTTATCATCAGTACGTGGTACTTACCGTACGTGTAGACAATGGATAAGATGACACACAAGAGAATGACGAGTCTTGCCATGGTGCAGACTTGACGAATCTGAGTGTTTTCACTGTGAAAAAAATGTCCAAGGAATTAGAAATAAAATGTAGTAACTAACAGAAGGTTTGGTGACAATCTGACTCGTGAGCCGAGTAAAGCAACAGTGATCTTCAGACCGGATATCAGAGTGTATTATAGACTGCAGGTTTATCATCTCATTGTTGACTTTTACAGAACATGTCATTGCACTGGAAGTGTAAACAATAGACGATATGCACAGGTATACATGCATAAATACATGTATCTATATAGGATACGAATTTTCTCTGAGACAAACAGCAATATGAACAGACTTCTGAATGAGAATAAAAGTAGTACAGTGTGTACAAAGCTTTCGTTGAAATATTACCTTATAGGTGAAGCATGTACACACACAAAAACACCCACAAACACACACAATGATGTAATTAGAACTGCGTAGTAGTATTTACATGTATAGTAATTAAAGTGATAGGCTAACATTGTTGAGCTTCAATTTAAAAAATTGTCAAACTTTGATATCTGAGCTACATAGTAGTGTTCAAATGGACAAATAAACACCCTAGAATACAAAAGTTCGGAAAGTTACACTGCCAATGGCAAGTTATGCATGAATAAACATTAAAACTCGGGGCGAGTTTTAATAGCCTAGGTGTACACGCAGTAAGTCTATGGGAGGAAATGGGCAAGTGAATCTGGTCAACTTACGATTTTCACTTTTTTAAAGCACTAAATAATCATTTTGAAATACAATTTTTTCAGGGCTTCATTTTGAGACCTCATGAAAGACACAGCATGGGGAATCATGTGGCTCAGATTTTTTTAACTGTGATAAATGTTAGCCAATACCTTTAATTTATTGCAAGTGTATGTGAACAGAACTTACAGAAGTATCTCTCCAGATGAAAAAATAATGACTTGACTTTCATGTATTCCAACTTGGACCGCCATGACGCGTCATGGTAAAAAAATGAGAAGTATGTTAAAATAAACAACATTAACCCTAACTGCACTGGGAGGGGGGCTGGCAGCCCCCCCCCCCCCGTCGACGTTTCGCGTGATTATCTGCAACGCGAAAAGCTCTCACCGTGACGTGACGTTTCGTTACTTTTTTACTTCGAATCTCCAGCATGAAAAAGTTTTAATACCATTTTCGCGACGTCCGGGTACGTGGTTCCAGAGTAACGCATAATTTTGTACGTGCATGTCGCACCAAAAATTGCTCAAAAAACGTGATTTCATGTATACAATTTCAATACAAATTGTGTTTTCAGCCAAAAATTATGTATGATTTTTTTTTTTGGTATTACTGATTCAAATTGATTAATTTTATGCTATTTATGATCGCAACAGTGTCACTGACAAATTTCCTCGAAAAAATACAAAGCAAAAGGTCAAAAACAATAAAATACATAAGGAATAATTTTTGATATCGTACATTTTTGGTGGTAAATTTGCTAAAAACACTACAAAGAGTATCTAGACCAAAAATTAGCACATTTGGAGCTTTATTTAGTGGCTAAGAGCAAAAAGACTGATTTCCCTCATTAATTTCGCAACGACGTTACTTTTAAATAGAATAACGATACAATATTGCAGAGTACGTGGCGGGTGACGTGCGTGCCGATTTTTGTCGCGATCACGCCGTCGACGGCCGAGATCAGAATGGGGGCCTCCCAGGCCCCCCTATTTTCATGGAGCCAAATAGCCCAGTACTGTAAGGGTTAAAGAGCAAGTTTAGTTTGGCGATTTTTCTCTTATTTGAAAGCTTTATGCCCAAAGGTCATATCACACCAATAACAGATTCTGAATGTCTTTAGGGGTTTTTTTTGATTAATTAAAGAAAAATCTCGGGGGGGGGCGAGATTTTCGATTATATTTTACATTATAGCATCCAAAGGGTTAATAAGGTGTTAAGGTTTTCTGAATTATACCTCATCAGAACGATCAGTCTGATCTTAAAAGATTTAAAGATTCTTTTAGCCCGCATCTTTTTTTTATCATTTTTACTTTACTTAGAAAGACCCGTTCCAATGCAATCGAAACCTTAAAAATAAGGTGCGTAGGGCACCAGTACTACCAAGGCTTTGAGAGGTCATTTAACTTGGACAACCAATTTGTCTCGGCCCTCACGTGTCCAAACTCTTTATCCCAAATCAGTCTTGATGACCTTGACCCCTAAATTAAGTAATGAACTAATAGACTTTCAACATTCGTACTATTCGCACGTAAAATATCGTGAAAATACCTATAATGGTGAAATGATTGCCAATAAAACGTCATCCTTGATGAATGATAATGACATTACATTTTTCCAAGAGGCCTGATTGTGCTGGCAATGGTAAGAGCCCTGGGAGGCGGAAGCCGCGAAACCCAAGGGTGCTGAGGATTTTCTGCCATGAAGTGGTGCCAGTGAATGCTGAATCGCATTTGGCATTATCACACTTTTTATGTTTTACAATTGAAATATTACATGTAAGAAATTTTAAGTAACAAAGCATGGACGGGGAACATCTAGAAGAAGCGGGTGAATCAAATGAGAGAAAGGTGATTGAAAAGAATGGATAGGGAAAAGAGAGACAAGTAAAAGGAGGGTGGTGGAAATGAAGAGGAAAGCATATAATAGGAAAGGAAAAACAGATTGTAGAAGAGAGAAAAATTGAGAGAAAGAAAGGATGAGATAGAGAAAAATGACGTGGGAGAAGGTGAAAATAAGGTAAAAAGAAGAGTAAGAAAAAGGGCGTAGCAGGAAGGGAGAATAGGTTGGGAAACAGGAGGAAGAAACAGAACAGAGAGGAAGGATGTGCTGATAGATAGAAATTGAATAGGAACAAAGAGAAAAAAGTAAACGTGAAGAAGATGGAAAATAATAAGGGAGGGGTAGCCTGCGAATAGAAGTAAGGGATGAAAAGGGAGAAGAGGAAATAAAAACGAAGATGAAAAGGAGAAGAAATAGAGGAAAATTTATAATTTGGTGGACAAGGTTCATTCAGGACAGGTTAGAATGTTTTTTATCGTTGTAGTCAGAATTTGTACACAATTGCTCCACTTTAAGACAGGTTAATATGGACGGACGTCTTTTCAACCGATAACAACATCTGACGCGACACTCGTCGACCTCTGGACACACACAAATTATTTCACTTTACACCTCTTCTGGATAGATCGTTTTCCAATTCAGGATAGTAGCCCGGATAGTAGGTCAAACAGTCATTTAACACTGCCAAAGGAAAATGTTTCAGTAGATTCTTAACTTCCTTCTTTCATGCCTTTTCCAAGTACAAAACCACGTTGATATGCACTAAGTTCCTTGAGGATCATTGTCTTTATTCGGCTGGTAAGAATAAGAAGTAAAATCTTATGTCATGCCTAATGAAGGCTGTGGTCCCGAAGTCTGTGCACTTTGCACTTTTACATCTCTTTAAAATCGTGGTAAACTCTGACACCGCAAAGTTGGTTGGCCATTAGCCTGTCCTATACGGGGATTCATAATACAAACAGATTTTGTACGAACATCTCTGTGTTCAAGCTCATACTGTGGTATTGTTTTAGCGAACCACAACGCATTAGCACGAAGTGGCTACAACGAATTTTAACAGCAATGCTTTTTAAAAAGATAATTCTTTCAGGTTTTCAAGATATTGAACCATTAATTGGGAAAATATTTGCGAGTGGTAGTTGCTGCACGACGACAAATTCGCAGATTTCGAAACTATCGAATAGCACCTTCGTGTACCAAGACGAGCTGCATATGCAAGGACACAATTCGATAAGAATATGGTTATTATTTTTTTTTTTGAAAATTCCGAAGATTGTCACAGTGATAGGCAACATTGTGGCATTCGTTGTGAGCACCGTTTGCTTTGTACATAAAATATCATTTATTTTTCATTTCCCTTGAATGTTTAGGTCTGAACACACTTCACACAGGTAAACATTAAGATATGTTCGTCTGTATGGACATGGGTTGCGTATAGAGATGAAGACAGTGTTTCTTCAGAGAAAATGAAGAGTTAATGACACCTTGTGTTTCAAACAGAATAATGGAGGGTTGTTCTTGTGTGCACCGAAAAAAAAGTGTTGCCAATTCGCAATGATCGCGAAAAGTTTCTGGATAATTGATTTCACATTTACCCGATTTCCTTCCAACTTTCACTCAATACTGCTGCCCTTATTTTTCTGCTTCAATTTAAAGAGAATACACAGTACTGGTTGATGATGGAAAATGTTTCATCAAAATTTCACATTTCATTAGTTTCCAGGTGAGAGTAAATTACATTTGCATTATAATGTGGGACTAATTCACTTCATATGCAATGAAAAGTTGAGGGATTGGCAGTTTGAATACCCTACTGAGTGCCCTCAGTTGCTGCAGTGTGTATGGCAACAATTAAAATAGTCCCACATATTGATTTCTGCATGTGTTAGTACTTTGTCAGCAGTGGGGATTTGTGTAGCAGATTTGTCAAAAACGAAGTATTCTATTATTTTCAACTTCTCTCTCCTGTACTATAGTCACATTTTTAGAATACGATATGTTCACAGAAGATTTGAAAGTAGCTATAATTAAAAATGATGTTGTTCTGCAAGTAATCAACCAGTACTGTGTAATATTCTCTTTAAAGCAACTTATTGTCAACCTGGAAATCCCTTTAACAGTGTAAGATTCCAACTATACGCGTCATTAGTAGAAATGGATGGAGTTTAATGTAAATCGTATTTTACGGACGTCTGACTTTTCGATCATCATGGTGGGAGTGACATTGGCACACTTACCCTGGTTACATGCAGGAATTTGCGGGTGCAGCACAGTAAAGACAATCATTTACACTTTTTTCCTTGCTGACACATCTATAATTCTACATCTAATGTTTTCGGGAGTTCTTGAATAGAATTCATCACGTTCACAAAGGTTCCCATTATGTGAACATGAGAGAAGTGTAGGATGATCTGATCTTCCTATCTTTTCCCCATATAAAATGCAACGAAAGGGGTAGCCAACATGCGGAAGCTGTATAATAGTGCACAGTATATGGGGATTCCATTAAATTGGATAAAATTGTCACTACATTCCAAAAACAAAATCTTGTGGGGAGCGGAATGGAATGAAATAAGAGAAACAAAACAACACGAAAGTGTTCGAGAAGGTATACGAGGTGTTTTAAGTTCTAAATTATTCGAGTTGATTACGAGGATTCTCCCCTGGAAACTTAGAAGGAATGTACATGTATTTATAATTCGTTGCATCAGTGTACACAAATGAGGAAAATTATCTATATCCATATCTGCATTACATTTATATATATCTACTATATACACTCTAAAAAGAATTGTCAAAATAATCAATATGTTGATGGATATGTGTGTGAGAATATTGGTTAAAATCGATCAATACTTTGGTCAAAATAACCAACTTATTGGTTAGAATCCACCAAAATGTTGGTCGATTTTGACCTTTTCCTCGATCGGACACATATCCACCAATTATTGATTATTTTGATCAACACTTTTTTAGAGTATATAGTTATATATATTTATATCTATCTGTATCTTTATCTATATTTGTATGCGTATCTGTATCTATAGTTTCTATGTCTATATCTATATATCTATATATCTATATCTATCTATATATCTATATATATATATATATATATATATATATATATATATATATATATATATACTACTATACTACTTAACTTACTTTCTAATATACCAAATTGAGTCCGTACAACTACAACAAATGTATGCATAAGAACTTTTGCCCGAAGAAGGTTTTGAACCAGCAAACTCCGGATTACAGATCTTGGGCTCTACCACATACGCTATTCAACCTCTACCAAGTGGTTCGTACCTCACTGCAAAAAACGTGTTAAACAATATAAGAAACATCAGTGTTATCTTTAGAAAGTGGCAGCAAATATGTGCGTTTAGATTGTTGCCACAGTATTTTGAAAGTCATTTGACACACAATGTTTAACCGCTGAACATGTTTACAAAGTGATATCAAGAAAGTGTTTAGAAAAGCGTTTAGCCCCTAAACACAGTTTTTATACGGTGTGATTAAAATTCAACAAGTTTGCAGTATGCCATCGTATGCTCATGCGGGGCGTCTTTTTAGTTTTTAGTTCATAGTTTTTTGCCCCAACATTTCAACATGTTAGCCAAAATTGTTGAATAACTAATGATTTGAATTTGATGGTGTTTTATTGTCCATCAAAAGTTTTTAAAAATCAGAGGTTGCTCGATGAAGAATTCCATCCTCCTGGGTAAACAAATTGCCATGCATGCACATTATTGAGTCCAGCTGCTCCAGCACTATAGTCAATTTCAAGATAAATAGTGTTGTATTATTCGTAAATTGCATGTTTAGTCTAGCCTGGCTGCGTGGCGGCATGCATGTTTTCCGTCTCCTCCTCTGCCGGTATTCTCCAGGATCGTATCGATCCCCAGAGAGGTAGTTCGTTTAAAGGGTTAACTGTCCGACACTACCTTCCTTAAAGCTACAGGCTAATAATGACCACGGTTTTAACAAGCGTTTTGTTTTTGTTTTGTTTTTGCTCCTCATCTTAATTTACATCTTAAGGCAGTCTGCTTTACGACTTTATGACTTTTTTATGTTCGTCACATAATTGATTTCCACCCTTCAAGCATGGACCCTACCCCGCGCACGTAGAATTTTAGATTAATGTTTGGCTCTAAGGCATTCGGCTTTGTGACCTGATGACTTTTTGGCTGGTCACGTTGACTTGCAACATTTATAAAGAACATGCTTTTTGGAACCCGGAAACATTTTCTTCTCTCCCCAAACTGATTCACACCATATGACAAGGGCAAGGACGGATACCTATAATGCACCTCCCGTGCACAGGATTGGTTCCTAGCGTCCCTGGATCTGAACTAAACCCCCTCCACTGGGAGACCCGTGGGAGCCCCGTCTTCCAGCTAATCGTTACTGTTGCACTATTTTACAGAGTGATGTGTGGGATGACTTATCCTCTGGTTTATTTATAAGCTCTGAATATCAGACGTTTATCGGTCAACATTTCAACTGGTTTTGTCCCACCGATTAAATTAGGCCAAATGGGCGGTGAATTAGGCCATGCACAGCACAGAGGGCGCCACACAACGTGTGAGATACCAGATTTGCCCCGTGCCTGACAGCTTCTCTGTGCATTTTTTTTCTTCATCAGAAGAACACGACTCACACTATCATTTATATAGTCAATGCTAGACAGCAACAGACCCATATTCTGATTTAAATCATTTCATATTTTGCTCCATTGATTTTCTGGGATTATTTCGAGCCCAATTGGTAATAGCATCCAGTAGATCGCTGAAGGACGAAAAGTTTGGTTGATCTAGTCGCTATCTGGAGTTATCCAAACTTCAATGCTTCATCCATCCCATCGTCGCTTTCCGGTGAGTTACGAAATTATGACTTTTTATCCTCTGAATGCCACATTTAAAAATGAGTTTACTGTATATGATTTGGTTAATGTAATGCAGTTTGTGTCTATTGTTTTTAGGAAGTGCACTGACTTAATCATTTGCGATATGATTTTATATGATAATGTACGTTGCCAGATAAAAAGCTGGTTCAGTTTACAGTATCTTTACAGTCCCGAAGTTTGGTTGGTATTTTGTTATTATCAAATACGGCATGACGAAGTAGCGTTTATTTCTAATAGTAACACAGAAAGCTCTGGGTACAGTTGAATAGACTACATTCAGGTGCTGGCTGCTATGTCGCAAATATGATAAAATGGGGTATCTCGGACTCGCATGTGGTGAAATCCAGACTCCACACGTCATAAACGAATGTAGCGTGACTGGTCCCCCTTGCTCATTGACAGATAGTGATAACCCCAAACTGGTGACTTACCTGACCAACTGTCATTTTTTAAAGTTTATACGAAATAATAATAGTGACACAATTCAGCAGAGCTAAAACCAAAATAGTGACGAGTTCTGTCTTCTATGACTGAAATCAAAGTAAAAGTTGTTTCGAGCTAATTTCGAGTAAATGTCACAGTTTGTAGAAATACTACATGGCTCACTTCACCGACACCATAAAGAGTGAAATCCATCACATAGACTGATTAATATTAATACTGATGTAGATGAAGATCAATATGAATATAAATTAACATTATTCAGAAATGAATCTGGTATTTTAATATCTTGTCTGCTGATGATGAAGAGTGTGTGCTCCCTGTTTCAATGCAGGGCGCCTCTTTCATGTCTTTTGCAGGCCTAAAAATTAACTTTCTGTACTTTCTGGTGTAAATACAAGAAAATACCATCTAAGAACCTTTAAGCAGGGGCAGCGCCAGGGTAAACTCTTAGGGAGGGCGAAAACTAGGCCTAATGGGGGCGGAAATGTCCAAAAGGCCTAAATTTCATAAATTAAACTGCCCGAAACTCGTGAATTTCTGTATTTTTAAAATATTGGTAGGCGGCTGATACCTCCCCCCCCCCCACCGGTGGCACGCCCTGCCTTTAGAGACTAGAAATGGAGGCGTCGATCCTGGGGGGGGGGGGCAGGGGGGCGATCGCCCCACCAATGAAAATATTGGGGGGCAAACATATCGATTTGTCCCTTCCCCAATAATTTTGACGACTTGATAATATGCAATGCAAATATGTTTTAAAAAACATTGGAAAGCACTATAAAACTATAAAACATGGCATAAAATACTATTAAACATACAAAATTGTCAATTTTTCGGCCCGCTCAGCGCGCAAAATTCTGTATTACAATTAAGCGCGCCGAAAATTTTGGACATTTTGTCACTTTTGCCCCCCCCCCTCCAATCCGAAACATGCATCCACGCCCCTGGCTAGAAATTGAGTTTTAATGTCATTATAGTGACCGTTATTCTTAGGAATCTGTTAGTCTGTTTCCAGATCATTAAAGTGCATTGGTCGTTCATCAGGTATGATTATGAGAGCTATATTTACAATTCACAAATGTTTCCCATATGCATTCATGAACATGACAAATGATACATGACTGTATGCATTAGTATCATGTAGAATGGTATTCTTAGACTAATAAATAAATACTGCATTTATCAGGGGCGTCGATCCTGGGGGGTTTGGGCAGTCACCCCCTCCCCTTGAAAATATTGGGGCAGACGTATCAATCCCCCCCCCCATAATTTTAACAACTTGAAAATAAAAACACAAATCATAAAAAAGTGGAAGCCAGTACAAAACCATTAAAATGCTACTTAACTACACAATTTTCATTTTTTTTTCAATAATGGCCAGACAAGAAATAAACAAAAACAACAACAACAACAACAACAACAACAACAACAACAACAACAACAACAACAACGAAGAGAGCAATATTATTTTATAAAGACCAACCAAGCCCGAAACAAAATGAAAATGGACCTCCTGCAATTGCAAGCGACCGCATGCATTCTATCTTGTGAAGGCTTTTAGAATCATTTTAAATTGTTTTATGTCTTCTCTGTCTTCAAGAAATATCCAGTGAGTTGTGTAAAATCTCGAAACTTTAAGCAAGATGAGGGGCACGCGACCCAGTAAATTGGCGGGTGTGCATTTGCAGTTCTCTTGAACTGTTCACCTGAAGATCCAGTCCCGCTGTGCAGGCTGTGGGCTTTAAAGTGATAATATTTCAGAAATCGCAACTCATACCAAAATATGGTCCGGGGTTTGGGGGACGGTACGTATTTAATGTCATTATAAACCACACTCCAAATATTCAATCACAATGATGAGTTTCGTTGCAAAGGGAAGGATAGGATTAAAATTTAATTTTAATAGCCTTGGGGGAAAGAATGGTCGGGTACGCATCTTGAATCGTAACGGTGATATGACTGATAGCATCTACTCCGAATGCACGAATACAAGCGATAGGAGTACATTAAGTATTAGGAAATTTGAAATTATTTCAGCTGAATGTGAAGTACTGTGGATGAGGTACTGCGGGGTTGTGATGGTTATAGAAAGTGGTCGAAAACGGGTAATCAGAAGCTCTTTTGTAAGTGCATTTCCTTCAGTATTTTAAATGGAATACACATAAGGAAATAGGTTTAACTTTCCACCTTTAAAGGTGAATGTCACATGGGAGCTCCTTTACATGTGCAACTTAACACCTTTTAGACATTGACAGTGTAAAATTGCACCTTTAAAGGTGATTGTAAAATTGGTCTGAAAGGTGCACAGTTACACCCGTAAAGGTGCTCCCAGAGTGACATTGCTTGAAGTGTAAATTTGAACCTATTTTTCTTTATGGTGTAGAATAAAAAAACGAAGAGTGATTTACATTGTATTGATAGAATCAATTAAAAAAATCATTACTACAAAATCACTCAAATTTGTTGTGTTTGAAATAATCTATGAACAAACATGCAAACGGAGCAAATTGTTGGTGATAAATACACATAGAGACGGAATAGCATACCGTATGTCTTTTGAAGTACATAAGCAAGTTCAAATGTTATGATGTATTGCGTTTCCAACTTCCCAAATAAAATTTAGAAAAAAATCATGACATCAATCGTTTATTACATTTCGTATAGCTGATAACGTAATATCCAAAAAGAGTTTGCTTTTGTTGAAAATTGGCGAGCATTTCAAAGCACTCTTTCGAAAGTTCTTTTTTTATTACGGGCCTGTTTACAGTATTGGGTATTGCAACTTTAATATTGTATGATTTAATGGCGTTCAACGGTGTATCTTATTGGGGGGTCATAATTCACTCATTTCCAAGAGAAAAGAAAATAGGTTGAAGATAATGATTTACCCGCTGAATAGGATTTCATCCCCGCAGTAGGTCATATTATTTCTCGGTCGTGAGAGAAATTGATACTCGTACTTCGAAAGAAAAAAAATATCGGGCACAGTGGTTTAACCTGATAAGATATGGAGATGACGATGAAAACAGTAAAGTTAATCTAATAGAAGTAAAAGGGGGAGAAGGAGAAGACATATTTCAAGAAGAATTTTAGAACATGGTGGGTGGAGCCGTAGTCGAAGACGATGTCGAATGTTCCTGCCAGTACGCTGCTAGGAGAGGAGGAGGAGGAAGAAGAGGAAGAAGAAGAAGGAGATGGCGATAATGCGGAATTTGAAGAAGGAAAAGAAGATGGAGGAGGATGAGGAAGAAGAACAAGAAGGAGATGGCGATAATGCGGAATTTGAAGAAGGAAAAGAAGATGGAGGAGGATGAGGAAGAAGAACAAGAAGGGAAAAAGAAGGAAGAACAAGAACAAGAAGAACAAGAAAGACAAAAGGAAAAAAGAAAGACGAAGGAGGAGGAGGAAGAAGGAGAAAAAAATGTTCTCCTTGGATTCAGCACTTTTGGGGAGTTAATTTTTTTTTTTAAAGTCAGAATAAAGAATAAACAGAAAAGGCACGACAACATTTGTCCTCTTCGTCATAATATATATCAGAAATTTCCGGAAAATGGAGAGCAGAGGATAAGAGCTCCCCATCTCACTTAATAAGAAGAGAAGTGGGAAAAGTGTATTTTCTTATTGATCACTAAATCTCTAGTTTTTTATGTTCTCTTTATCTCTCCAGAAACTGTGGTGTTAAATCTAACACCCATGGTGTTGTCTGATATTGATGCGGTATGAAATTTTAACAACCCGGATGTTATTTCAAATAACTACTTCAAACACCAAGATCATCAGTTTTAACATCAAGGGTTTTAAAAGCACATTTGGCATCTATATTGTGCAACACGCCTGGTAAAAAAAATAGACTGTTGATATTCAAAGACACCCTGGTTTTTGCATTGTATATGTATAAATTTGTTGGGATTTGGTGTTTCACACTCTAACTTGCATAAACTTACGTAACCGCTAAAATATATTCTGATCCTCCTTGCCTTGTTCTCGTAAACATCTTGATATGATCCATGGCTCATTGGCTCAAATATACCCTACAACTTTAAACGCCACACTTGTTAAACTTGCATACATGTATGTTTTGACGTAAAGTACTTTCGAAATCTGGTGTTGTGAATTTCATGTTCAGTGGCTGGCAGGTATGGACGAGTATCCAATAATTTAATTAAAAGTTGAACGGGTCGTTATAATTCTATAAAAAAGGGGGGTCTATGTCCAGTTCCTATATTGTAATGGCGTGCAGGTCTTGGAAAGTGTTTACAGTTACACAATTGTACCAGTACAAGTTTACGGCCTTCGATTTCAATGAACACTTTATGGACATTTAAGATAAATTTGTATTTTTAATTGTCATGGGAAAGTGCTGTACTCTTCCATGTCATCAAACTGGAATGTTTTGGACATACATGACACATCTGAATTCCAGACCTGGGAACAGTCCTGGTCTTTGTTGGGGTACAAACAGCTATGCACATAGTC
This sequence comes from Eucidaris tribuloides, assembly GCA_001188425.1. Taxonomy (NCBI): domain Eukaryota; kingdom Metazoa; phylum Echinodermata; class Echinoidea; order Cidaroida; family Cidaridae; genus Eucidaris; species Eucidaris tribuloides. The sequence continues at coordinate 95,427 of JZLH01S0619488.1, forward strand.
ATGGACCCTTCCAAATAAAATTAACTGTACGATATTGTCCGCCCTTACCTAGACACAGAGTGTCGGGTCACTTGGGGTTCGTGAAGATTTTTTTTGTCCGCTGATTCGTTATTTGAACCCTTTAAAATGCTGTGCGTTAATGTCATTTCCTGTCAAAATGGGATCAGAAGATCATGAACATACCCCATTAAGGTATTAAAGCAATGCAGGTGGCTACCAGTAGTGTAACGCATCCCCTCGTTTCATTTCCGAAGTCTAGTCTACCTACCAGCCGTAGGTTGGAAAAGAGAACCGTATAGTTGCATGGCTACTCTTATTATTAATTCTATACCATAATGCCTACATGTATTTTTGACATTTTATAGGAGGTTAGTTCCACCCAATTAACATGAACTTTAATAACATTTTTTTCTTTCAACCAAGATTAACACACGGTTGTTATCTTCTTAGTTGTAGTTCTGAATGGGCGTGATATGGGTATATAGGCTAGATTAATCAACTGACCTCAACATTGAAAGTGCAGTATAGGAAACGAAATATCGCTAAGGTGGGGCAGAGTAGACTAAAATAAGGAAGGAAACGGACGAAAATAAATAAAGACAAGCTCAATAAATTTTCACAAAGAACTAAAGGGAGGAGAGAAGGCGGAAGGAAACAAAAGAAATGGGTAATAATATATAAATAATTGGATCCAATGATTTGGTAAATTTGAAAATTAATTTTTAAAGAAAATAATACTTAATGCTAGATTTTAAAGTTCAAACAAAGTCCACTGTAAAAACCATAAAGGCTTTAGTTCGTAATACCTCCTTGGAATCGTATGACCATGTTCACAATATCAATTGAATTGAATTCAATTCAATTCAATTCAATTCAACTCAATAAAGATTTTATTCAAAATCAGGCAAGGCAGCAAAGAGCTGAATTGTGCGTGATTTACAAACATTGTGCAAGTAAGTACATCGAGATAAAAATATATAAATATATAACTACCTGACTATAGGAGGAGTATTGCAATACAAATGAAATATATTCTTTTAAAATGATACAATTTAAATTCAAATTTATCCATCATACATTATCCAAATCTAAAAGTTAAAACTGAATATTTATACAAATACTTATACATTTTATAATATAGCAAAAACTAACATTTAAGTAATTTGAAATAGGTTTTCTCCCTCAAAAATTTCGAAAGTTTACTTACATCTATTCAGAGGTGAAGGAGTGTGACGATTAAGTGAAATAAAACTGGGAGACATTTATAGAACTCTCAATAAACAGAGTGAGAGCAACCAATACAGACATAATTAAACACAAACAAAATCTGAGTCGTCCAGATTAAACCATGCACTACACACACAAACACACACACTCACACTCACATACAGACATACAAACATACACACATACACACACTCACACAAGCACCCACACAATATACCACAAGAATACGCAAAAGTTACTAAAAGACACACTCCGATAAAATAAAATTCAAATAGTTCTTTTGTATACAAATGTCCCAGCATGGTGAATGATTATAGATTGTGACAAATAAGTAAGTAAGTAAGTAAGTAAGTAAGTAAGTAAGTAAGTAAGTAAGTAAGTAAGTGAGTGAGTGAGTGAGTGAGTGAGTGAGTGAGTGAGTGAGTAACTAAGTGTATGAGTGAGTTAGTAAGCAAAACGGTTAGTAATTAAGTAAGGAAGTAGTCAAAGTGAAAGAATGACAGATCGAGATTTTAGCCTTTAAAAATCAAGTCACAGACTTGGAGAATATGTAAAATAAAAACAAAAAACGATAAGTTCCTATGCATGTACTTGCACCGCCCCCGAGGGAAATGGCGATCTGTAAAACTCATGGTTGTACTTTTAGATTGAGAACGGCTGGTAAGGTTGCAAATTGATTTCAGTCATTATAGTTATGTAATTACGTAGCGAAAAGTTATGAAAACATCATATCCAAAATGAGGACGTAAAAAATATGATATTTGCGACATAGGACACTGGACAATGTTGAACACAAGACCTTTCAAGCGGAGAGGTCCAAGGACATAAATTTTGCAAACTCAGGCAAAAATGTCAGAAAGAATAGGCAGTGATAGCGGAAGCAGTTTTACTTTTCATTTATTTTTATCATATTTGAGCAGTCTGTCAATAGTGTAATAGAATTTATTCCATGGATTGGGTTCAAGCCCCGCACACCATGGCGTTGGTACACTTTGAACTCGGTTATTCGACACC
>JZLH01S0619488.1:97717-118493 GCA_001188425.1 Eucidaris tribuloides
CACGAATTATCAAAGGTCAAAGGTGAAAGCCTCTTAAGTAATTACCCAATGCTCTCTGGAATGCCAGGGCAACTCCATTGTAACAAAAGTGCATGTTTAGTGCATCACAACCACGTTTATTATTACCAAAATGACGCCAAACCTCAAAATTTAGCATAATTTAAGGTCATTGACCTCTAGAGGTCATCAGAGGTCAAATCTGACTTACCTCCCGATCTTAAAATAAAGCTTATGGCATGTACTAACACTGGTAAAAGTTTCATGGTTTAGTCAAATTTTGCACAATTGGTCTGCTTATCCGCTCTACTATATCCAAAATGAGGACGTAAAAAATATGATATTTGCGACACAGGACACTGGACAATGTTGAACACAAGACCTTTCAAGCGGAGAGGTCCAAGGACATAAATTTTGCAAACTCAGGCAAAATGTCAGAAAGAATAGGCAGTGATAGCGGAAGCAGTTTTACTTTTCATTTATTTTTATCATATTTGAGCAGTCTGTCAATAGTGTAATAGAATTTATTCCATGAATTGGGTTCAAGCCCCGCACACCATGGCGTTGGTACACTTTGTTTTAACTCGGTTATTCGACACCGCGAAGTTTCATCCGTCAGGATCTTGATATGATTCAGGAACGGCTCGCCAAGGAGTCTTAGTCATACGTCGTTGTGGTGTGCACCATCTCAGACAGACGAGTAACTGATCAATAATATTGAGGAAGGAGGTGTAGGAGAAGAAGAAGGAGAAGAAGAAGAAGAAGAAGAAGAAGAAGAAGAAGAAGAAGAAGAAGAGGAGGAAGAAGAAGAAGAAAAAAAGAAGGAGAAGAAGAAGAGGAAGAAGAAGAATAGGAGAAGAACAGAAGAAGAAGGAGGAGGAGGAGGAGGAGAAGAAGAAGAGTAGAAGAAAAAAAGGAGGAGAGGAAGAAGAAGAAAAAGAAGAAGAATAGGAGAAGAACAGAAGAAGAAGAAGAAGGAGGAGGAGGAGGAGAAGAAGAAGAAAAAAAGGAGGAGGAGAAGAGGAGAAGAAAGAAGAAGAAGAAGAAGAAGAAGAAAAGGAGAAGAAGAGCAACAGAAGAAGAAGGAGGAAGAGGAGGAGGAGGAGGAGAAGAGGAAAAGAAAAAAGGAGAAGAGAAGGAGAAAAAAGGAGAAGAAAAAAGCGAAGAAAAGAAAAAGAAGGAGGAGGAGGATGAGAAGAAGATTAGAAGAAAAAAGAAGAAGAAGGAGAAGAAGAAGATTAGAAGAAAAAAGAAGAAGGAGGAGAAGAAGAAGAAGAATAGGAGAACAGAAGAAGAAGAAGAAGAAGAAGAAGAATAGGAGCAGAAGAAGAAGAAAGAGGAGGAGGAGAAGGAGAAGAAGAAGTAGGTGGAGGAGGAAGAGAAGAGGGAGGTAGAAAAGGAGGAAGAGAATGAAAATATAGGATAGAAACAAAAGGAAAAGAGGAGACAAATATACATTTTCAAAATACATATTTTTCTCTCTTGGGTTGTAGCTATATAGACTTAAATTCCATGTATTCAGAAAGGTGAGAGTTTGAGAAAAAAAAGGAATTTTATGAGACTATCTAAATGAAAGGATTTTAAACAATTGAACAGCGAGTGCCACTTTATGGATTGACCACTTTCAGCGGAGGGGATGCTCCGGGAGGGATGAACTTGTTACTCTAAATCAATGTCAATGTCAACTCGGACCCATACACTTAATTCGTTTTCCTGCTACTGAACTTTGTAGTATAACGTCTAGTGATATCATCAGATCGGTTCAACTTCTGGACGTGTCTGTTTACCTCTTCATATGAACCAACTCCAAGTCACAATTGTTTAAACTTGAGGAAGATATACACTCATGCTCATAATTATGGAATACTTTAGAGACATTTTAGAAGTTGCCGTTTTTCCGTGAACGGTACATCTGGGATTAATATTTGCTCACCCCAGGTGAAACAATTATACTCAGCGGTATTTCAGGACTTCTGAGCATTTTGTAGCGTCCGACTCGACGCTAAAACTTGTGTTTAAAAATGGCGGTATTCAGAATGTTGCTGAGTCGCGTGGTGGTTACGCGCGTTATTAGACTTGTAACAGACAATTCTGATGTTAATTTAATGATAAGTGACATAAGATTAAAACTTATCAGTTTTGTGTGTTGTTTTTTAATTTAATACTTTTTTCATGATTTTTGGTGGATTTAAAAAAATATATATATAATTGTTATTGCGCTCAAATGTATTTTATTTTTTTTACTTTAGTCATTGCATGATATCCAAAAATTGCTTCAAATACTGCGTTCTTGTGAAATAAACACTTGACTTGAAAATTTTGGAGGATATAGGAGAAAGAACTTTAGTATCAACAAAATAATTATGAGCAGGAGTATATGGTCGACACCGGGACTCCTGTGAACGAGAACACCTATAGTTTGGAAGATTCCGTTTATCATATTGTGTCATATCTCAACACCAAAACAAACTGAAGGTGATCTTGACACGGGTCTTGACTACGAGACTAAAAGACTTCTACTTAAATACACAGTGATCTTCAGTTCAGTTCAGTTCAGTTTGGTTTTATTTCTGCATTTTCAACAAATTTTCAACAAAATTAACAATAATTACAAATCAAGTCAATAATCATATCATTAAGTCTTTACACTATGTCAGTGACAATACATAATTTAAACATTTAAAGTTCATAAACCATCAATAACGATACAAAAACAAATGATACGTTATATAATGATATTGTTAATACAATTGCAGTATTGTTTCTTTTTCATTGTCTATAATATAATTTGATAGTAAATATATAGTTTCAGTAATTCAGAATAATTGACATTACATTGATATTTTAAAGAACTTAGGAAGCAAAATCTATTTGAGAGTATTTATACATTATTAGAAATGATGATGATGATTATTTCCTAGATTTGTAATTGATATAATTAACCAAAATTTGAATTTGTCGAATTGTTGGGGAATGAAGTAAGTGTGATTGAAAAGAAATGCAGCAGACCTCACATCATAAGCAATAACCTTAAAACGATGAAGGCCTGGAAAAAGGAGGGGGACAGTGTAGGATAGGGTGCAAGTTGTGCGGTGCGGTGGGTGATACATGATTGTATAGTTCTTCAGCCTCTCAGTAATACTTGGTGGATTGGGTCAGGTTGTGCAATGACTTAGTTATACTTGTAGAATATTGTTGTAAATATATTAAATTAATCGTTATATTGAGACAAAATAAACTTTTTGGCGTATGTTTTAAAGGAATAAAGTGACGTCCGTGATTTCAGTGTCTCAGGTAAAGAGTTCCAAATGTCTGGTCCGTGACGTCTGATTGATTTGTGTGCCTTTAAAGTTCAAATGAAAATCAGAAGAGCGTCGTGTAGGATATGAGTGTATATTTGCATTGCGAATGAAGAAATATTAAAATGAGGGTAGAAGAAGATTTGCAGAATATTCAAACATAAAGATAGCTGTTTGGTATGCATGCATATCATTTACCTTTAAAGTTTTGATTTCCTTAAAAATTGGAGTAGTATGAGCAAGATGATGGGAATGTGAACAAATTCCAATTGCTTTCCTTTGTAATAAGAAAAGAGTCTGAATTTCAGTTTTGCTACAATTACCCCAGGAAATATTACAATAATTAAGAAAAGGAATGATCAAGGCATTATACAGGGTGGCCCAGAAAGAATGCTACACATGCGATCGCTAATTTCTTCAACATCATCTGCAATATGTCATTGGTTTTTGTTTCAGCGATTAGAACATTCTTTTTCCAACAATATGATACCATGATCATAGATTTTAAGTCATTCTTTTGGGTCCTGTGGCCATTTTTCCGAGGCAATGTCATTTCCCAAATTTGCCAATTTTTCATTAGCGGGGGTCATCCGAACACCGAGATATTCTCGCGTCTCAGCGTGCCATACCAGACAAACCTCGATGACAATGGAGATGCAGCTCACATCGTCTTCCTTATCAAAGCGAGGGCATTCCTGCCCTTTGTTACGGCATACCTTATTCGATGGCACACCGTAACGTGAGAATATTTCGGCGTTTTGATGATCGCTGGAGGTTAAAAAATAACAAATTAAAGTCGTGTCTACACGTTCGAATTTAAACCCAGGGTTTACCCCCAGATTCCTAGAGTCTCAGGAATTCGGAGTTAAAGTCGACACGGAATTATGCAAATTCAGAGTTAAACGTAGGATAACTCTGACGATTTAACTCCCAGTTGTCTACACGTTCGGAGTTAGCCTCTGGGCGATCCCGGAGTCCTTTAGAGTCTCAGGAATTTGGAGTCAAACCGAGATTCGTGAGCATGAAATTCGGACATACCTCCGAAGATGTAACCTTGAGAAACCTCAGGATTAAGTCGGAAGACTTGCGAGATAGCTCAGATTCCCAAATTGTCGTGTAAGCTACACATATCGCTCGGAGCTTAAAGGACGATGATTGGGAACACGTGAAATTGCCTCCAGAACCATATGAGTTGGGACATACCTGAAGTATACACTAGCTGAAGTGTTGATTTTGGATGGAAGGATTTGTCTTGAATTTATTCACTTGAAGAGAATCAAGCATGGGCAAACCAGTATTTGACTAATCTTGTTCACCAATAGAGATTAATCAAAACCAGCTATCACAATGAATATAATTGATAAATAAATTTAGTTCGTTTAAAACGAGTCAACGTTTGCCCACTAAACTGTCACAGCTGAATCCTTGTATAGATCAAAGATCACTTGATTCTAAAACAGTTTTCCTCCCAAGTTGAGGGCTACCTCCAATCATAGTATTTACCTTTAAAGCCAGAGCCCCTTAACTGTTGCGGTCTGTGTGACAATAGACCTGTTTACAATGTATTTAAATTTATGGATGTTTTCTCTTCCGAAGCCTAGTGATAAGCTATTTCTGTTACCCGTACTTATGAATACATTTTCAACACTTGCACATACAACTTGCATACATTATTTGATGCTATGTCTGGCAAGCTAACACGTTGTCAAGAAGCATCTTTATCTAAAAGGTATCCTCTTAAATAAATAAAAAAAATACATAAATAAATAAATAAATAAATAAATAAATAAATAGATAAATAAATAAATACATAAATACATAAATAAATAAATAAATACATAAATAAATAAATGCATGTATGAATGAATGAATGACTAAATCAATCAATCAATCAATCACGTAATAAACGATTGGCTGATCTAATTTATTACATGTATTAATAAATATTTTCAAAAGCTTTCCGTTAGGGGCAGAATAACCTTGCTTAGCGATCAGAAACCATATGCACAGGAAATAAAATGATGATGACGAGAAGGAGGAGGAGGAGGATGGTTACGGGATGATGTTGATGATAATGATGATGGTGATCATCATCATCATCATCATAATCATCATGGTGATGACGGTGACAATGATTATGATCATACCATTTGTAATGATACTTTTCATCAGAATAATAATAATAAGAAGAAGAAGAATACTGCTGATTGGAAATATACACTTCCCTGAAACCTCAAGGTGATTGCACATGTGATCCCTTCCCCCCTTGCGAGCTGACAGAGGAGACCAGTTTCATAATGCATGCAAATTTCATGCATACCTTGGTTGCTCTCGACAATCTAATAGTGTGCCGAAGGATTGCCAGAGGCTTGCTGGGCATAGCAACACTAATGTATGCAATTTGCCCCCCTTTTTTAGTTATTTAAATGTATTCGTAAGATCAGGTGACAGAAATAACCTTTGTCACTAGGCCTAAGAAGAGAAAACATCCACTTATTTGAATAAAGTTGAAAAGCCTATTGATCGGAGCTTGTGTGTAAGCGTGAGTAAAGGTTCATTATAATAACAATGACTTCGGAGTTGATCCCGAGCTCACGTATATAGACGACGGTGGAACATTGGGGAAATATTTATCTCCTCTGGGTTATTCTCATCTCGGTGTTATCTTCACGTGTAAACGCCACTTTAGAAAATTACATTGCCTCAGAAAAGTAGCCCTAAGATCCAAACACCTCAATCAAAATTAATGATCATGGTATCATTTTGTTGGAAAAAGAATGCTCTAACCCATGAAATAATCACCAATGACATATTTTGAATGACTTTGAAGAAATTAACGATCGCATGTGTAGCATTCTTTTTGGTCCACGCTGTATAACAAATAAAGAGAAGTTGATGATATTAAGTTTCTAAATTTATACAATATGCCGATATTTTTGGAAATGGATTTTGTTATGTTGTGCACATGTTCATACCAAATTAAATTTGCGTCTATTGTAACACCTAAAAATTTTGTAGAAAACTTTCCAGTTAGGGGCATATTGTTTATTTTAATGTTAATTGGTGGGGAATAAATATTTTTGAAATACATGAAATTTGTTTTATCTATACTTAATGATAATTTGTTACATTCAAACCAAACTTGTACTGGCTGATTCAGAATTTAAAGTTGTGGTTAGAATATCAATATTTTTATGCGAATAGAGTATATTAGTGTCATCTGCAAACAAAATAAAGGTTAGTTTTTGGGCGGATCGTACAATATCATTGATGTATAAAATAAATAGTGAAGGGCCTAATACGGATCAGTGTGGAACTCCACATGTTATATCCAGTTTTAGTGAATCACTACCTTGAAAAGAAACATATTGTTTCTGTTACTTAAATAATTTTGAAACCATGATAAAGCAATACCTCGAATACCGTAATTATTTATTTTTTTAATTAATATTTTGTGATCGATTGTGTCAAAGGCTTTGCTAAGATCTTTAAAGACGCCCACACAGTGTTCTTTATAAGATAATGAATTGACAATTTTATCGTATAGTTGGATGGCAAAATCTGTTGAATAACACTTTCGGAAGCCATATTGATTTGGATGGAGTAGATTATTATTGGTAACGAAGTCATATAGTCTTGAATGGAGTATTTTTTCTAAGATTTTTGAGAAAGCTGGTAAAAGGGAAATTGGTCTATAGTTAGTAACTAATGAGGAATCGTCTTGTTTGTAGTTTGGTATAACTTTAGCGATTTTTAAAGAGTCAGGGCAAACACCGGAGATCATAGATAAGTTAAAAATATGTATTAATGGGTTTATGATAAAATGTATAATTTTTTTTCAAGAGATTTACACTTATTCCACCATATCCGGTGGACAAACTTGATTTAAGAGATTTAACAATGTTTAATACTTCTTGATGGTTTGTTGGTCGTAAAAACAGAGATTTATCTTCGGCAATGTGCACTGCCACTGAATCCCATTATATTGCTAACAATTTGTGAGTCTTGCAGGAAGAATATATAGAACTGTCTATACTGGGAACTTTCATGATATCTATTCTAGACACTCGAATAATGGTGTTAACTTTCTCACTTTTTATCATGACCCCGGGATCATGACAGTTGGCCAAAAAAAAAGTTATCCACAAAAAGTGCAACGAATAACTTATCCATTAACGTTAATACTTTCAGGTGCGTAGCCATGACTTTTCAACCGGGGGGGGGGGAGGGCCAGAGAAATAAGTTTTGCTCGAAAGGTCACAAAAGTATGAAAATATTAATTTGGTTATTTTTAGTTGACATCTCCAGAACATAGGGTAGGGGTAGGCTGTAAATCCTGCTGACCAAACTTCCTCCTTTCTTATCATGCTTTGCATGCCAAGAAAATGGGTGCCATGTTCCTTTTGCCCCTCCTTGCCTATAATATATGTACACCTATCTTTTTTTTCCTATGGTTGTTTCCCTTTAACATTACCAATTTCCCGTCCTTGCAAGTCGGATTTAATTTGGCGCTATTGAGTAAATAGTGTCTGAACATGGCATCAATGGCGTATATAATATAGAACGTCTTGGGGGCAGTGATCCCCCCCCCCAAAAAAAAATATATATAATAATAAATAATAATAATAATAATAATAATAAAAATAATAATAATAATAATAATAATAATAATAATAATAATAATAATAATAATAATAATAATAATAATAATAATAATAGTAATAATACCGTCAATTCTTAAAGATTGGTAATAGGGATGTAATAATTCAAAAGAGTTTTTCAGCTAACATTTCCAAATTTTCCCCAAACAGCTCACTTAACAGGCTCGCTCGCGGAATTAGCCCTTATACTGTACATGTACACCCCCCCCCCCCGCTAAGCACATGGATGCTATTTTGGGAGTCTATTGTTTCTATTTAACTTCCCAAAGTTTTCCGTCCTTGCGCCGTCGAATTAAATTTGGTGATATCGTATGGATGAGTCTGAACCCCATCTCTTAACATCTCTAGCTTACATATGGAAAAGGGGCAGTCTTGTGGGCAGTGGTCTTCCAAATAAAATCCAAATATCGTAAAAAAATAAAGATTGATTTTCAAATTTTATAACAAAGTGATTTTTTCAGCTCATAAACATGTAATTGTTTCCAAAAAGCTCTTTCACTGGGCTTGTGCTCAAATTAATTCATGATACATGTTACTAATGTACATGTAAGCTTCCCTTTGTAACCCTCCCGCTTCAGCTACGCTTACAAACGTTATTTTGGGGGTTTTGTTCCCCTTGAACTTCATAAATTTATTGCATGTCCTTGGGAGTTAAATTAGATTTCGTGTCCGCCGAATGAATGAGTCTAATTTTTATCTCTTGTCATCTCTGCCGTAAAGATTGGGGTGGTGGTCTATAGGGCGGTAGTCTGAAATAAATAAATAAAATGAAAATATCATTTCAACTCCCCCCCCCCCCCGACAAAAAAAAATCAAAATGTTCAATCACGGAAGTAATCACCAAAGTAAATCACGCACCATGTCGCCCTCTTTACATTACATTCCGCAAACTGTATAGTGCTTTTCCCGGCATAAACGCAGATCCGAAGCCTTTGATATACAGTTTATAAGTCCACAAAAACCGAAGAACAATTAATACAAACTTTGACATTTTTACCCATTTAGAAGGGGAAAAAAGAAAGAAGGGGAAAAGGGGGAATAGAAATGAGCACAGCTCGATTATCCCAGTTATCTGCTACTATCCGTGTATCTATTGGGTTGTTTAAACCTCTTATTACCATTGCTAAAGCGCCATACACTTTGAATGTGATATTCTGAACCTGGTAATGAAAGAGTTAACAGGAGCCATTAATTGGATTTTGATTTGATTGGAATTTAGTTTCCATTTTTGTGTCAAATAGTACAAGTGAAATGAGACATCAACAAACTCATATAAATATAATATTACATGTAAAAGAAAGCTAAACATATATAATATCAGGGGTGAATCCAGAAACAACAAATCAATTAGTGGTTGGTGGTTAAATTTTTGTTAACGAAAATTAGTGTTTATTATCAAGTCATGGCGCGATATTATGTGTCGTGTTTCGACCTACACATAAAGTGCCATATGCCAAAAACCATGAGCCACCCCAAACCCTCCTTCCATCATGTGGCAGATAGGAGTTCAGACTTTTGAGGATTCTGGATGATTGTTGACATTTTAATGTGTTAGTCTAAACTTGATTTTTACATGTTTTTCACCCCCAACATTGATGTATTTAGACGGTCTTCTTTTGTTTCAAATGACCTACATGTATAAGACTAATTGATGTTGATTTCATTTATTTTCGTTAATGTACAGATGAAGAAAATAGCGATGAGACGAATCAAGACATCCTTGGTAGTGGTAGGAGTCATCATCAATTTACTGTGTCTTCGAATTACCCAAAACGTGTACTTCTCGCACGAGCCATGTTCTAAGAGCGAAAAGTTGGTTGAAAGAAAAGATACAAACTCGTGGCCACAGCATTTTGAAATCATAATAAGTAATAGCACTTCAACCCGTTTCGAGGACCATGAATCAGAGGTAAACTTGGTTGATAACCAAGTCAAGGAAGATACAGGAGTTGAACAAAACTCAGATATTTCTCGCGTTCCGCTAAGATTGGCGCCTCGGCGATTTTGTCAAGGTTCGACGTCAGTGAAGACAGGTTTGCTCGTTATAATGGTGACGTCATCACCCAAACAGCTCAAAATCCGTCAGGCGATCAGGGAGAGTTGGGCGAACGTGACAGAAGTGACGTCGGGTATGGTGAGAGTCGTGTTCCTCCTCGGCAAGACGTCGCCGTTGACTGGCCGCCGCGCCCAGCCGCTCATCATACGGGAAGCCAACAAGCACGACGACATCGTTCAGGGAAAATTCGAAGATTCCTACAGGAACTTGACCCTGAAGACACTCATGGGCCTTGAGTGGATGGCGACGAAATGCCAGAATTTCAAGTTCATGATGAAAACGGATTCGGATGTGTACGTGAACATACCAAAGCTGGCAAGCCATCTCTCCAAGATGAATTGGAGGGAACCGGCTGCCATCGGAATATTGTGGGTGGGAGTACGCCCTCAACGATCGCCATCATTAAAGTGGTAGGTATGGGAGATGTGGGATGTTATCTTCAGTATACGAATCTGATCTATAAGTAGTTTGTTTAAACAAGATGACATGCAATCAGGAAAGTGCCTCTGTCTGGAGAAGAATAACAGGACTAATTGCGGATTCTCACAAATAACTGATATCTGAGAGAAACTGAGCAAACATTATGTTCCCGACAGAAGGGCCTTAAAGCCACAGGATAACAATGGCCACAGTTAAAAAAATGTGAATGACATAATCCTCCATGCTCTAAGTGTCTTTGATAAGGTCTAAAAATGAAGCCCTGAAAAAATTGTATTTCAAAATGATTATTTAGTGCTTTAAAGAAGTGAAAATTGTAAGTTGACCGGATTCACCTGCCCATTTCCTCCCGTAGACTTACTGTGTGTAGATCGAGACTATTTTGTACTCGGCCGAGTACTAATTGTTTATTCATTCATATCTTGCCAGTGGCAACATAAATTTCCAAACTTTTATATTCTGAGGTGTTTATTTTTCCATTCAAACACTACTATGTAGCTCAGATAGCAAAGTTTGACAATTGTTTTTAATTTGAAGCTCCACAATGTTAACCTGTCTCTATAAAATTAAGTTACCTGTAACTTGGAAGCCATCGGTTTTTCACATGAAATCAAAGCAGTGTGATATCTTTAGATCCTTCTGTTAGTCTGTTAAATGCAAATATCAAAACCAAAATAGAGAAAATTTACTGTTAAGGCCCTTCTGCCGGGGACATATCCTAGGGCTTATCTGCCGCCCACATCAGTAATTTCCAGATATATTACTAATATCACGTACAAGAGTGTATGTTATAAAAACAATAATATAATTTGTGCAAATATGTTAGATATTGTTAAACAATTTTGATTTCGCGAAAAGCCATAACTTATATTGAAAACAGCGATATTACACTTAAGTAATCTGTTTAATGCGAAATGAATAGTTTCTAAGCGTTTTCTCATATTGATATAATTGAGATTAATACTATTGATTTAAATTAAAGGTACTGGCTAACATTTACCACGGTTAAAAAAATCTGAGCTACATGATTCCCCATGCTACCAGTGTCTTTGATAAGATCTAAAAATGAAGCCCTGACAAAATTGTATTTCAAAATGATTAGTTAGTGCTTTAAAAAAGTGAAAATCGTAAGTTGCCCGGATTCACCTGCCCATTTCTTCCCATAGACTTACCGTGTCTACATCTAGGCTATTTTCTACTCGCCCCAAGTATTAATTGTTTATTCATGCATAACTTGCCATTGGCAGTGTAACTTTCCAAACTTTTGTATTCTAGTGTGTTTATTTGTCCATTTGAACACTACTATGTAGCTCAGATATCAAATTTTGACAATTTTTTTAAATTGAAGCTCCACAATATTAGCCTATCACTTTAAGAGTTGAGTGTATTTAGATTACAAGCAGAATTTTTTTGTAGACTTAGAGAATCTTGGCGAAGCTCGGTGGTTTTTTTATCCAAGGGCTTTCATTATAACTGAGCAATTAATAATAATTAAATTAAAAGTGATAGGTTATCCAGTGTGTTTTTTTTTCGTTTTTTTCCAGTAATCTGCAGTACAACAATTACACAATGCGAATGTGAATAATAAATATTAATTTTATTTCAATTTAAGTCTTAGAATGTTTAAAGGCTGACCAATTCTAAATCATTGCCCTTCATTGATGAATTATGATTACGGACATATTACATTATCGTCGTTAAATAGACGAAGATAGTGTAACAATTGTATTTTCTGACATTCTCACCAGGTTTGTCCCCGTCCACGAATACGCAGAACCAACTTACCCACCATACCTTGGAGGTTCCGGTTACGTCATGACCTCGTTGGCGGCAAAAATGGCGTACGGACAGGCTCGTTCCATGCAACTTTTTAGTTGGGAGGACATCTTCGTTGGTATGTGTCTGAAAAAGGCGCGAGTCAAGTTATCGAACGAGCCTAGATTCAGCCTGGTGACGAACTTACTCCAGAAACCTTGCGAAGTGTTCCACATATTTTCGGCGCACAGCGTGCACTATTATAACATGCACGTTTTGCGAGAAGCACAAAGTCACCCAGAATTATGCAACACGACGGGAACCTGAAACCCTGGCCTAAAAACGAGAATTTTTTTGACTCTTTTATATATTATGAATAGACAATGGTCAGTCCTGTATATTTTAGCAATATGGCATTCTTAGTTTATGCTGCAGGAAAGTTTGTATAAATTCGCAAGAATATCGGGGATGGATTAAAAAAAAATAGAACCGCATCTTCATGCATAATTTCATCATGGATTAGAGTATGTTGTACTAATTCTTTGCTCGCTGAAGTCTCAAATCAGAGATTTTGTTGTTACGTGAGTTAAATACTGATTGTCAAATTAGGGGGGGGGGTGGGTGTTAAAAATGTATCAAAATGTGCCACCACGTCACATTATTGATTCGTGACTTCCGGGCTTTTTGTAGTTATTTAACGAGAACGTTGTTCATTTTTCTTTGTATCACATCAAATGCTGCAGATTTTTTTTAATCAAGTTAAAGCAAGATGTAATGTTCGTCTACAAGAATACATTTTACGCGTGTCCATGCAAAGGCGCGCCGCCGGGGTGAAGATTATAAGGAATCAGATTATCAGTTGGGGGTTAAGGGTCAAAGATCAATCAGGTGAGATAGGAGCACATTGTATATCAACAATGAAAATCGGTTTTGTGCATGGTCTTCCCACTAAACTTGTGGCACACTTACTCATGTTTGGGCCAGCTCTGGCAAATTCCCACTTGTGAGATTTGAACCCTAAACCTCCTGATCCACAGTCAGCGGTCACGATCACTGTACCACGAAGACCAGCTGTTCTAAACTGATAAAGGATGGTAATTAAAAGAGAATCTGTTGTGGCCAAAGGTCATATTGTTCCAAAAAGTACCCCCAGATTTTTCATGCATTTTCCATGCGAGTTTATCTTCAGTAGATGTGATATACCAATATTGAACAATCGAACCATGAACATGTGGGTCCGAGCCAAAAATAGTAAACCTGGAAGATACATTTTCAAATTGAACTTTACGTGGACACTGTCTTGTATATCATATGAAAGCAGGGAATCTGTAGTTTATGGAAAAGTATGAGTCCTATCATGATTACGTTAGAATTTCTCGTAAAACTGCATTTGAAATGAGAAGAGCACCCTTATAGCGCGACGGGACTGAAATAATATAATTCAAAATACCAAAATACCCAAAGAATATTTTGAAGATTTAAGTTTACAGAAGGAATGCCCTGTGAAATAGTATTTATTCAATGATATTTGTATTAGTATATGTTTTGCATCATGATATTTTGGGTAAAAAAAAAAATCAAATTTTTGGTCCAAAAAATGCATTTGGCCTACCCAAGTGCAATAATTTTAGATTCTTTTGTAGTAAAATGGAGCTTATCTATTAAGCTCCTCCAAACTATCAATGAATTGGTGTCTTAACATTCCTGTGCCATCAAAATTATTTCCTTCTCAATTTTAGGAAAAATGTGTGTTTTTTACTTTTTTCCGTCCCGTCGCGTTTTGGGGTTTTAGCTCTATGTGAGAGGCAGAATTTGATATGATTTCCTGATGTAACAAAGAATGAAAATAGACAAAATGAAAAATATCCATTAACTTATTAACTTGACACCCAAACAATAATTCCACAGCAAATCAAAGGCTGATAACCAGTCCGTTGCCATGGTAACAGTATATTAACTTACCATGTCTCGTAGAATAATCTAGACATTATGTCTTTTTGTTGCAATTCTAGTTCTGTTAATAGGTTATATTTTTCATGTTCCATGGTGTTTGATAGATATGAGACAAAACATTACTTACACACAATAAAAAAATTAAAACAAATTTGTTTTTGTTTATTTAAAAAAAAAATATGTTGATGAGATGTAAAATTCCGTCCCGTCGCGCGACGGGACGGAATTTTGCACTGTACAAAACAAATAGGGATTTTTTCAAAGTGGTCATTAAAAATTTTTATTGACATTACAGGATAACTTATTCATTCTCGTTACATTTGAGCGGGACACAGATCCAAAATTTTGCTAAAAGAAAGAAACTAAAAACAAAAATATAACTTTTGGTCAAAATCCCTATTTGTTTAATACATGGTGCAAAAATTCCGTCCCGTCGCGGCGACAATGGTTAACATTTTCCCCCAAAATAAAAAAAGATGGATAGGCCAAGGGCTTATCACTGTATATACAAATAACCTGATGTTTTACACCATTCAAGTACTGTAGGGTATTGTTAGTCTTTATTGTTTACTTTGATAGAATTGAACTTCGAAGTACATGTACAAAAATTCATCAATCTATCATTCCGTCCCGTCGCGGCAAATAAAAGTGTTGTTACCATGGCAACAGAAGTGCTGTCAGTGTTGTGTTTGTTATGGTCTTACTCTTTGATGTAAAGTTGATATACACATATTGCTATTTAACATTTAATATTTCTTCTTTTTTTAAAACGAGAAAAAAATCCTAGCAAATTCCGTCCCGTCGCGTTTTTCTGATTTTTGGCTCAGACCCATGTACGCTTCTTTGGATTTGTGAGCATACTGTACATGTTGGTGGGGATGTCCAGAAAACAAGATTTCAAAACAATTTTCGCCAAATTGCATAACTAGGTGTTTATGTCCTGCTTAAATTGCACCTCACATCATTATTATGTTGACAATTTAATATTCTTCGATGAAAACATGGAATAAACATGGTACAGGAAAGAATTGCAATGTTTACACTTATAAAAAATTATTAACACATAATAGCAATGCATTTTTGTTCAAAATGTTTGCAATCGCGTTACGTATACTTGTATCACAGATGAACTCTTATAAAAACTCTAGAAGTGCTTATAATTTACCACTTTCTTGATTACCAACCGGTATCCATTTTAGAACATCTAGTCTCCATGGTACAGGTGTCACGACTGCTGATTTGGATCAGGAGGTTTGGGGTTCAAATCTCATTGCCACACCTGGTCCAAATCTGAAGTGGGTGTGTCACAGACTTAGTGGGGAAGTCTTAACCATAAGGATGAGTTTTCATCCATATTATAGATGCGACTAGGAGCTATGACCCTTTCGAGGGTGCAATCAGTCCGGAAACCGAA
This sequence comes from Eucidaris tribuloides, assembly GCA_001188425.1. Lineage (NCBI taxonomy): Eukaryota > Metazoa > Echinodermata > Echinoidea > Cidaroida > Cidaridae > Eucidaris > Eucidaris tribuloides. Next base: position 113,291 of record JZLH01S0619488.1, read on the forward strand.
AGACGTGACATATTGACTTCCAGATTTGACCTTTTGATTAAATACTAGAGCTTTCTGTGAAATAAAACTACCTGGGAAGAATTCGAAATATGACCATCGGTCTTCGAACATTGAAAAGTAGTTTTGTTAACGTTTTTTTTGCAAGTATATTCCATCATAATATTCACAAGTCCCAATCGGGAAAAAATCATCGACAGGTCTAAGAATATCGCGATTGCAAAAACTTGTATCATATATTCCGTAATGTGCATTTAATTCTTTCGATGCATTTTTAAGATAGCACTAGTAAAGTAAAAGGAGTATACTGGATATCATGTCCGTACAACCTCGAAACAACCGAGGCCTATCCCGTTATGTTGGATAGAAATACCATAAAACTCGTGAAATGTTTTAACTAAGACACGTTTTGTGTTACTTTCTACTAGAAATACAGAAAACTCAGACAACAAAAAGAAACATGAATAACATTTGTTTAATCTTAGTTAAATTTAATGAATTCTTATCATCACTTGACGAGGAAACAATTTAATTGGAAATACGTACGTATATTATTATCAAGGATAAATAGAATCATGCAGACGTGTCTTGATGTAGGCCTATAACTTACAATTTCGAGTACAGATTATTGATTCACTACGTGTATGTATATGTGTGTCTTTGTGTCTGTATGCGTGTGTGTGTGTGTGTGTGTGTGTGTGTGTGTGTGTGTGTGTGTGTGTGTGTGTGTGTGTGTGTGTGTGTGTGTGTGTGTGTGTGTGTGTGTGTGTGTGTGTGTGTGTGTGTGTGTGTGTGTGTGTGTGTGTGTGTTAGATATGTGTTTATACAAAATGTCTGCATTGGATGAATGTACACATTTTCTTTATGTCAATCCCCCCTCCAACTCCCCTTGCCCGCCCCACCCCTTCCTTCTCTTTCCCTTCCATCCATTCACGACCGAAAAAAATCGCAATAGTAATAGAATAATTTCTAACAAAGTAATTCTGAGTGAATAAAAATGGAAACTCGGATTTAAACACAAATATCCCAAAATCAATAAAAGATATCATAAAACTGATATCAGAGAATTATTTTACTTTCATTTGGCATGTTTGACATACATGTATAGGTCATTCATATTTGTCATATAGGTGACAGCTCAGCAATCAATTTCGCGAAACAGGTTAAAAATGTGGGTCGAAGTGCTCCACAAATAACAATATTAGCCATTCACAGCAGAGTAATCAGTCATACATGTTCATTCTAAACGCCGATCATGGATAAAAGCAATTTTGACGTTTAAAAAAAGATTACTGTGCAATCCCTTGTGAGTGGATATGAATTACCAACATGCCACATGAAAGAAAAATAATCATGCTATCAAAACCTGATATCAGTTTTATGATATCTTTCTTCGATTTTGAGGGATCTGGGATTGAATTTGGGTTTCCTTTTTACACTCACATCGTATATTGCGTTCGTGTTTATATTGCACATTTCCGCGAAATTGCAAATTTGTAGAAAAAAGTGATGAAGACAAAAGATTGGCTTTTGGTGTTGTTTTACTTTTGCGATTATGCATCACTAGATATGAACAAATTACATTTTTAGTATTTGATTTACAGTTCTAAATTACACTTCTGTCTTTAATATACCAAATACCCAATTTGCGACAGATATCGAACGAGTATAGGAATATGATACCAATATGGGTTTAATTTGATGTACTTCGCAAGTGTAAGACACATGACTAAATTTTGCACAAGCAGTGGTACACGTATGAGTACCTTGTACATAAGGGGGTCACATTTCAATGGCTGCACCCTGACTGTTGAAATTTACATCGGTGTTTCTTTTTTTCAGCTCATAAATCTTTATAATTGTGTGTAAATTTCGATGTTGATGACCATCTGTAACACCTGAACTTTACTTTACTACAAAACTGGGTGTTTAATCTAACACCGGTATAGATATTAGGTGTGCTGTTAACTGTCAACACCATTGGTGTAAAAGATGATTATGTTTAGATAACACCGAGAGGACAGACATTCAACTCTCATCTGCCAACTACATTGCACAAAAACACGTTTGTTAAATGTAGCATTCTAGTGTTTGCACTATTTCCGAGTTCACAAACTACTACCCCCTGTCATCGGTTGGTCAAGTGTTAACGCAGTTTACGCAATAAACCTTGAGTGTTAGGTATAACACCCACAGTGCTGCCCAGTACATACATATACATTATGACTTGCATATATTTATCCATGCTTTGTGTAACTACACCGAAACATTTGTGTATAATACAGACAGGAGACTACTAAATAATTATACGGTACATGTAAACATTTTGACAAAACTTGATATTTCGTCACCCTGTATTTGCATAGATAAACTGAACTATTTTTTACAGCACCCGATTTATAAACACGGTGGGTAGACAATTTACAAATTAGTAATAATTACATCAGTTTGTTTACCATGAACAATTATCGGTGGGTTCTATGGTTGTCCCGGTAAATTAATACAATTTTCGCCTAACGATAGGTCAAGCCTGTATAAATTAATATAAAATGTCGACATATTTTTTTTCTTATAAATTACGTCAGTACCGTCCGTTGTTTCTAGCTTCAGTGTAGAATGCCTAACCAAATCCACAGTATCGTATATAAACTCCACAACAACTACTTGCTCAATTGTTTTCATTCACGAGAGCTCCTTAATCTTCGTTTTCTCAGACAGAGGTATAGATACGTATGTACAGTGTCAAACATTTATGAAACATTTTGGTTCCAACCTACAAAAAAAAAGAAAAAAAAAAAAAAAAAATAAAAAAAAAAAAAAAAAAAAAAAAAAAAAAAAAAAAAAAAAAAAAAAAAAAAAAAAAAAAAAAAAAAAAAAAAAAGAAAAAAAAAAGAAAAAAAAAAAAAAAAAAAAAAAAAAAAAAAAAAAGGAAAAAAAAAAAAAGAGTCCTGATTTGGGAATAATTCAAAATTTTCGCTGTGACTATCGACAGGACTTTGCAATTTCAATGTACATGCAAATGATTTTCGGCGCTCGCACCCCCCACGTCCAGTTCTTTGCACGAAGCAATTGTCCAGAGGCGTGGTAGCTCGGGCGATGGAGATGAATAGTCCATTCGAGAAAAAAAATGAGGCAGGAGAAAAGAAGGTGAGACTATTTGCAACTCTTCCTCTTCTTCTGCTTACAAAATTTATAAATTGCCACCAAATCTACTTGTAGACAGACGACCCTTTTTATCTCTCTTCATTGTTAGCACGCAGAGGTGGAACGTTCCTCTACTACAGCCCTGAGAACCAAAATCCATGGATACGGGCCGCACTGCAATCATCCCGCCTCCCCCCCCGCCCCCACCCGTGTTCTGGTGTGTCCCGATGTGCGTACGGAATGCATAGCTGTACTTTTGGAGGTTAGCGAGAAGTGGTTTAGTCGTTAGCAGTCTCCTGCTCGTACATTATTCCATGCCCAAGGTGAAACGGAGAAACCGTTGACTGTCAATTACACGGGTTGCCTCATAGCAACGACAAGTGAATATTTTGTCCAAATATTCATAAGTGTAGCGAAAGAATAATAGAAAAATACATCGTTATAGACCAAATGCAGCCTCTGCATCCGTAAAATAAATATTAGCAACAAATACTGATTTACACTGATGTTTAGTGAAGTGATCGTGATAACGTTTGGAGCGTAGAGTCCGCACCCCGGTCGGCGCCTGGCTAATTTGACGGACAGTAGGCAACATGGCAACTGCAAGAGAGAAAGAGGCCAGCGAACGCAGAGGTGTAACCGCATACGCTACCAGGTGTTGGCAACCCAAAGATCCTACGAACATCAAAGAGGCAAGTTAATTCTTTTATGATAATAGTGAGCAACAACACAACTAATGAAAGAAATAATAAGTTGGCATGTGAGTTTGTTTGCACGAGTGTCCAATTGGCAATTTCAATGTTTTACACGTAAATGCAGTAACGTATTTAATTACACAGCTTATAATAGTTGACGAATAATGTCCACTATTGTTGTGGCATGTCTGCAAAATTAACGCGCCAACATCTGTTAAATTTCCATTTTTGGTTTTTAATAGTCGATGAAATCAACACCCAACCGTCACAATGTTGTGAAGGAGGCAATGTTATACTGACCGAAGAAAATGTATATCATGTGTGTTAGCAAGTCCTATAACGCATGACCCACCGCCAGGTGCAGTGCAAATCGCTGGCGAAATAACATTGACTCTGAAATTATCTTTTGAATGAAGTAAATGGGAGGTCAATATATTATCATGTTATTAAATTTCATGTAACCCTGAAATAACTTCATGAACTATTTCTGTTTGTATCATTTCTATTTTTTATACCATCCGAGATCGTGACGCACACGAGTACAATGACGCGTGACAAGTTACCAGAAACCCTTTAATTATTTTGATGAACCTTTCGAGGTTGTCAAGACAGTGTTTTGTGAAAAATGGCAGCGTAAACAACCATCACGCAGAATGGACACAAAAAAGCTGTAGTTTGATTATCTCAAATATGTATTTTACAAAGTGTGTTCCAGTATTGATTTTTAGAAATTTGGTTGAGTTAACATTATTATTTTCTGTGTGCCGCCATGAAGTGAGCAGGAAGCAATTACGTGTTCGCGGTTGTCGCGTAGCGTCCGTAAACACATTCCTTACCTTAAGCAATCTCAAGATGATTCATTGATTTTTTTCAATGTAAATTTGTTTAAGCATGTCTATGCACCATAGATAAATGGACTTAAATCTGGAGTCCAAAGGTCAAAATTCAAACGTCAAGCCATTTTGTAGCAATATGCAATCCTTCTATTGTGGATACCACATTATTTACTGGGCAATATTTAAAGGGAAGTGGACATGACTGGGAGAAAAGAAAATGCCTCTTGTAGCCAAGTGGTTGAAGAGGATACACCGTATATAACACCTGGCTGGAGTGTATACCCCCTGCTGGAAGGCATTGGGTGTGTAAATATGTAAGAGGATCAAGCATTGAAGGTACCGGTACATGAATTATCTCCGAGTTGCTGGCGACGTAGAAATTAACCTTAGAGAGCTACACAAACAAATTTGGCGACCCTTTTTCACAGGCATACTAATGGTAGTTCATTTAAAATCACGTCCCCACTTTGACATACCAAATTTCACAGTAGAATCCTGCCTAGTTAACTTGTGTCTAGGAATGGTTTTACC
>JZLH01S0619488.1:118930-129671 GCA_001188425.1 Eucidaris tribuloides
ATTTGAATTTCATGTACATGCAAAATGATTTTCGCGCTCCACCAGTCCATTCTTTGCACGGAACAATTGTCCAGGCGTGTAGCTCGGGGCGATGGAGATGATAGTCCATTCGAGAAAAAAAAGATGAGGCAGGAGAAAAGAAGGTGAGACTTTTGCAACTCTTCTCTCTTCTTCTGTTAAAATTTATAAATTTGCACCAAATCACTTGTACCAGACGACCTTTTTATCTCTCTTCATTGTTAGCAACGGAGGTAACTTCCTCTACTACGCCCCTGAAAACCAAATCCTGGCTACGCCACTGCAATAATCCCCCCCCCCCCCGTGTTCTGGTGTGTCCGATGTGCGTACGATGCATAGCTGTACTTTTGGAGTAGCAGGTGGTTTAGGTCGTTACAGTCTCCTCTCGTACGATATTCCATGCACAGGTGAACGGAGAACAGTGCTGTCAATTACAACGGGTTGCCCATAGCAACGACAAGTGAATATTTTGTCCAAATATTCATAGGTGTACGAAATGAATAAATAGACAAAAATACATCGTTATAACCAAATGCAGCCTTGCATCCGTAAAATAAATATGAACACAATACTGATTTGCACTGATGTTTAGTGAAGTGATGCGTGATACGTTGGAGGTAGAGTCGGCACCCCGTGCGCTGCTACATTTGACGGACAGTAGCAACATGCACTGCAGAGACCAGCGAACGCAGAGGTGTAACCGCATACGCTACCAGGTGTTGGCAACCCAAGACTCCTACGAACATAAAAGGGCAAAGTTATTTTTTAATGATAATAGTAGCAACAACAACACTAATGAAAGAAATAATAAGTGTGCATGTGAGTTTTTGCACGAGTGTCACTTGCAATTTAATTTTACACGTAATTGCAGTAAACGTTTTAATTCATAGCTTATAATAGTTGACAATATGTCCACTATTTTGTGCAATGTCTCAAAATTAACGCGCCAACATCTGGTTAAATCATTGTTAATCGATGAAATCACACCCAAACCGTCACCAAGTTTGTGAAGAGGCAATGTTATACTGACGAAGAAATTATATTTTGTGTACAAGTCTAAACCATACACAGGTGCAGTGGCAATCGCTGCGAAATAACATTGACTCTGAAATTATCTTTTTGATGAGTAATGGGAGGCCAATATCATTATCATGTTATTAATTTCATTACACTGAATATACTTCATGAACACTATTTCTATTTTGTATCATTTCTATTTTTAATACCCACGCACACGAGTAATGACCGTACAAGTTACAATAAACACCTTTAAATTATTTTGATGACCTTTCGAGAGTTGTAAACAGTGTTTTGTGAAAAATGGCACGTAACAACCATCACGCAAATGACACAAAAAAAGCTGTAGTTGATTATCTCAAATATGTATTTTAGCAAGTGTGTTCAGTATTGATTTTAGAGAATTTGGTTGAGTAACAATTATTATTTTTCTGTGTCCGCCATGAAGTGGAGCAGGAAGCATTACGTGTTCCGGTTGTCCGTGCGTCCGTAAACACATTGCTTACCTTAACATCTCAAGATGAATTCATTGATTTTTTTTCAATGAAATTTGGTTTAAGCATGTATCACCATAGATAAATGGACTTAAATCTTGGGGTCCAAAGGTCAAATTCAAACGTCACAGGCCATTTTGTACAATATGCAATCCTTCTATTGTGGATACCACATTATTTACTGCAATATTTTAAAGGGAATTGACATGACTGGGAGCAAAAAAATGCCTCTTGTACCAAAGTGGTTGAAAGATATACCAGTATATACACCTGCTGGAGTGTATCCCCTGGCTGGAAGGATTGGGTTTGAAATTGTAAGAAGGATCAAGCATGAACGTACCGGTACTGAATTTCTCTTGTGCCCCGATAGAAATTAATCCCTTAGAGAGCTACACAACAAATTTGCCCTTTTCACAAGGCATACTAATGGTAGTTCATTTAAAATCAGTCAACATTTGACTACCAAATTTTCACAGTAGAATCCTTGCCTAGTTACTTGATTCTAGAATGGTTTTACCCCAAGTTGGACTACCTCCAATCATGTCATTTATACCTTCAAGGAAGGAATCATGAATTTTCGTAAAACGAGGTACGTAGCATAATAAACAGATGGATTGCAATATCTCAGGAACAGGATTATATTTTTCATGAAACTTGACTGTGTGTACGTATGTATCTATGTATCCCCAGGAAAGATGCACTGATTGAATGTTTGTGTCAAGAGATTAAAGGTCACAGGTCACTTTTTGTCATTAATAATTATGCTGCGGGTAACACATTTACTGATCAAGAAAGGAACAAAGATATCTCATGAAACTTGGTCCAAGTATGTATCAGCAATAATTGATATTGATATTGATATTGATATTGATATTGATCCTGGTATTGATAGTTTTATAATAAACAGATATCTGGAATAAATTAGTTGATTAAAGGTCAAAGGTTTCTTTGTGCATTATGCAGGCAATTTATTTGGTTAAATTGCAATATCTCATAAAATAGATTGGTAGCTTATGTGTTATCAAAGGATGAAACTTGGCTAAAGTATGTATCGCCATTGATAAACAAATGGATTTAGTTTGGGGTCAAAGGTCAGAGATCAGTGTCACGCAAGAGATATGAAGATGGTACTTGTCTGTAGAGTTTTTGTTTATTATGATACATGTAGCTTAAGAAAGGGAATGTCGAATTTCCATAAAACTGTCCAAGTATGAATAACCATAAAAAAAAATGGACTGATCAAATTCTAGGGTCAAAGGGTTAAAGGTTACATGTCATTTCTGGCACGTAGGCATTACCGTTGGTAACAGACAAGAAGAAGGAAATTATTTGTAATACTACAACATGAGTCTGGCTAGAGGACAAATTTGCTAAGGAGGGCGGAGGCATGACCCTTGACTTCGGAACAATCGAATAAACTGTTTGTTTGTTTGTTTGTTTTATATTTTGTTTCACATTCCATAGTCGTTAAACATTATTTGTGTAAGATGGTTCGGACAAGTAGTTTGCACTTATAACTATGAAACTGGAAAAGATGGTTTAAACGCAGAATATGAAATCAAGTAACCGAATTACGTTCATTGCAGGTTTTTAATAGCTTACATAAATTAATCAATTTATATCTGGAGATATCTACCTATATTGCTGGTCTATTTGAGCCTTTTCAATCCTCTTATCCTTCGCCCGCCTGTTCTGGAACCAAATCTTGATCTGAGTTTCGGTTAGACTGAGTATTTCCGCCAACTCCACTCTGCGCATGCGTGTGATGTATTCCGTGCGATGGTATTCCATCTCCAGTTTAATCGTCTGTTCACTGGTGAATGTCGTCCTCTGTCGTCTCTGCCGATTCTCCTTACGACGTTTTCTCCCCACTGTATGACAATAAGAAAAACAAAAACACATTGTAACGATATACTTACATTGGAAGAAGTCGTCAATTCTGGTCAAATAACACTTAAATAGAAAGCACTGTACAAGTTTCTGCTGTGAAAATTTCACATTCAAATGTTTCTCAGTTTCTGCGGTGAGAATTTCACAGTCAAATATTTCTTCATTGTAAGATGCTAGTAACCATCAGAAATTGGTGTGGCAGGCAACTGTTGTTGTGTGGCTGTTTATGATTTAATTTGTGTCAGGGTCACAGTTTAATCAACACTTGCATGCTCACTTCTTCCAAAGTATAGCAATATACATACACTCATGCTCATAAGTCATAATTATGGAATATTTTGTTGATACTTTAGTTCTTTCTCCTATATCGTCCAAAATTTTCAAGACAAGTGTTTATTTCACAAAAACGCAGTATAAAGCAATTTTGGATTTTCTGAGATGACTAAATTAAAAATTAAAATACGTTTGAGCGCAATAACAATAACATATTTATTTTTTTAAAATCCACAAAAATCATGAAAAAGTATTGAATTAAAGTAATAAAAAAAAACTGATAAATTTGTATCTAATGTCACTTACCATTAAATTAACATCAGAGTTGTCTGTTACAAGTCTAAAAACGCGCGTAACCATCACGTGCTCAACAAAGCAATCGCCATTTATAAACATACAGGTTTTAGGTGTCGAGTCGGACGCTACAAAATGCTCAGCATTCCTGAAATTCTTAGATTATAATTGTTTCACCTGGGGTGAGCAAATATTATCTCAGATGTACCGTTCAGGGAAATGGCAACTTCTAAAATGTTTTCTTAAAATTCCATATTATGAGCATGAGTGTACAGATACACCATTTTATGCTGTATTAAAAAAGTATATCAGACTACTTGGAGTACCAATAAATTATCGTTAATTCTATCTCAATACAATATTAGCCGTATTCCGAACTTTATCTCGGATAAATTGTAGAAGAGATCGACTCTTGTGGTCAATATGTCCAGGTATGGTCCCACCGGGCCGTGCATGGAAGTTCTGTCTGTCTGTCTCTTTTTGGGGTGTGGGGTAAGAATCAGGTGTCGTGCAGAAGGGGGGTATACTGGTCGCGAATTATCTGGTCAAATGCGATTCTGTAAAGGGGGAAATCGGACCACTCGGAAATTATTCAAATCAAGTAAAATACGTGATTATTCATTTAAATTTACAAATTTTGTCAATAGAGAAAACTAACCTAGCTTTCTAAGATCAAGACCCTATTTTACGTGAGAAAAATACTTATACCGAAATAAATGAAACTTGTTAAGTTTGTTGATACTTTAACAATATTTTGTAAACGAGTGACATTTTTCATTTAAGCTTACGTGCATGTTTAACAATACTCTCTCCGAATATAGATTACATTGTCACTATTTATAATAATTACTTAAATTTAATCTTGACATTGAAATCCAGCCGTAGAACAGATGTAATATAATTGTGATGGATTAGGAAAGGCAGTCCGTGGGACAAAACAGTTTATTTGATTTCGTGCGTATAACTTTTTGAAATAAAGGCGTTTCAAGGATTTTGTTAAGTTTTTAAAGACTGATGATTAATGATCATAACTGCGTGTTTGAGTCCATCTGTTAATGACTAAATCGTGTTTGCGCTGAATAGAAATTTAAAAAACGCTAAATAGCACAAATACTATATCATAATTATGAACTAGTGTTTTGTTTAGCAATACGGGTAGCAGTTTAGCCTGGGCGATACAGTTTTATATCATAGACCGAATTATCCTGCTTGAAGACGAATCGTGTGACCTGAAGCGTAGTATTTTAATCAAATTTTTGTATGCAAATAAGACAAAGTAAATATGTTCGGTTATCTCTATTATCAAATCATTTTAAAAACGTCAAAACTAGTGTAGTCTACGTAGGCTACGGTCATACGTGGCCCACACAGCAATGTAATCTTTAAAAACGTTACATGAATGAAGTTCGTAGAAATTAGCATAATTTGTATGAAAATAACGCATTGTGCTTGAAATTAATTAAACATATTCGAATAAGTCGTCTATTATAAGTCATTAAGACTGGTATCGTTGTTTTGGGCGCTTCGTAAGGCGATCAGTTTTTCCGTGTATTATATTTACGCTCACGGCGCTAATAAAATATGCATGGACGATATGCCCGAAGCGAAAACTGTACGTAGGTCAAATTGAATGAAACAAAACTACATGCAACAAGTCAATGCTAGAATAGTCACGTTTCTCGATCGGAGAAAGTGGCTTAAATCTGCACCTCGTTTGGTACGGGTCTAGGATCGAGCACGATCATTCTTGGGTTAATTGAACTCTTTACTAATCGGACGACCAAAAAAGGCGCAAATCGCCAAAACATACCCTAAGCAGTCGAGATACCTTTTTTCAAAGAGCGAAATTGTATGCAGACATACCTAAAGCGGGCTCAAGATATTTTTTAAAAGAGACAAATCATAAGAATCCATCTGGTGACTGACTATTGTACAATGAAAAGTGTCCGTGAAACCTGTCCTAGCCCTCATCGCGTTCCTGAGCTCGTAAAGTTCTTCCTCGTTTATTTATCGTTCAATATAAGATTCTAAGACGCTGCGGAATAAGCATATAACGGGTGGCTGGGGGCGAATCATTTATGCGAGTAGCATGCGTTGGCAAACATCTGGGAAGTGACGTCAGATTTTCATTTAAAGTTAGTATTGTTTTTCCACACACATTGAATTTTGTTGTGTAGCGTGTTTATATTCTTTATGGTTAAAGTGATAATAATGATAATCATAACCGCTCTAAAGGTTAGGACATGATTGGAACAACTTGAAATGCTCCCAAGAACTTCTTACATGAGTTCAACAATGTTACCAACTAATACACCATGCTTAGGAGTGATATCCCGGGCGCTGAATAGCGCATTTGTCTCTACGATTTGTTTCACTTAAGAGAAATCAGCAGAAAATTATTCGTATCGGGGCATTAAAATAGGAGCCCATAGAGAACCCACACAGCCAGATTGCCTGGCACGAGGGATTTTTTTTTTAGACGTGATCTAGAATTGGAAAGTTAGTCTTAGAATGAGTCAACGTTTTGATCTAGCAAGAATTTTTTTGACACGAGAATCCTTGCGTATTTTGATTTTAGAGTAGTTTCAGCCAAAGTTGAGCGAAAAACTTAAAAATAAACCCCACCGTCAATCGTCATTTACCTTTTAATACTTTAACACTGTACCCCAGGTAGCCTCATCAGGAACAAAACTGCCGCAGTTATATTATTACGCCCAGTTTCCACCAGGTCCCTATTTCACTCTACTGGGAGCAGCTACGTGGATAAATCGCTTGCTGAAGGAAACAACAATGCGCGTCGCAGGATCGAACGCAGCCTCTCCCGCGATGAAAGGCAGAAAATAACCCACTACACCACAACACCCTCCACGTAAAATTAAACATGGAGTATAGTTATACGTTGCAATACACACATGGTAAATAGTAAATTAAAGTTATTAGGCGTTAACAATTTTTCGTTCAATACAATTTCGAGACTTGTAAATCACTAAGAATAAAGCAACATAATTTTGTCAAGCATCAATTCAATCCAATGCTGGATAATTCACCTTTTATTTCTTCAACTATTACACATTCAAGACAAATTTTTCTGGCCCAGCGATGTATCCATTGTACTGGTAGGTTCATATTATTAACTTATTTGTTCTTCAAGGGCGTAATCTGGGGGGGGGGGGGGGGGGGCGTGACTGGCTGTACGTACATTGTTCTCTCTCCTCTGAGACAGAGAAGATTTGGTAAGCAAGAACGAAATTTCGTCCGTTCTTTGGTACCTTTCAATAGTTTGATTTGTAAACTTAAGTTCCACTCTCCAAAGTTGTGGCACCTCCCAAGATGTGCCCTTCCCTATTCCCAAACCAAGCTTCCGCCCTTGTGTTTAATGGCCGTTTGGATATTCGCCAATCCTTACCTCACAAAGCTAAAGCTAACAACTCGTGCGTAGCCAGGGGCATACTAGGCCGAACGCCCCCACCCCATTCAGTCGGCGGGTACGGCAGGACAAGGCGGTTAAAAAAAACTAAAATACAATAGTCAACAGAAAATCACGGCACACACGCAGGTGCGATCAATCCATTTTTTGATAAAGGGGCCAATATTGTTCATTGCGTGGTAATGAAAAATTCAAATTTCGGCGCGCGTCCGCGCGCAAAATTGCAATATAACTACCAATTTTCGCGCAAGGCGTGCGAGTCAAATTAAATATTGTGTAATAGTTCAATGTTTGTAGTGCTTACGCGCTATCTTCGGCATTACGTCTTTAATGATTCAAGGTGTGTCAATTTGTTTGGTAGGAGGAGGCAAAAATTTAAAAAGTGTCAAAATTCTCGGCGCGCATCGTGCCGCTAGAATTGGCAATAATACATATGCTGACAATGTTTTTTCGCAAAGTCCCGCAAAAAATGAACATTGTGTTAGTTTTGAATGGTTTTGTAAATCCTGCTTGCGCTATTCTTGCATTCGGTTTTGAAGACATGATTCAATTTGTAATTTTTTTTTTTGGGGGGGGGGCAAAAGTAAGAAAAAATGTCAACATTTTCGGCGGCTTGCGTGCAAAATCTCATGTTAACAATTATTTCTCGGGCAAAGCGCGAAAAAAACGCCCACCGAACATGTGTGTAAGTTTAATGTTTTGTAGTGCTCCTAGTTGCTTTAAAAGCATATCAGTTTTTCAATGTGTATTGTTGGGTGGGGAGGGGGGGGGGCGGAGGAGCAATACAATATGTCTGACGCCAATATTTTTATTGGCGTCAGGTATAGAATATACAATTAATGGTTTTGCAGTGCGTTGCGCCTGCGTGCTATTTTTCATTTTATCAGTTTTTTGGGTGCGGAGGGAAAAGAAAAAGATATAGAAGTAACAGAAAAAAAGGCAACAATACGTTCCCTATTCATTAGCGTGGTATAATGACAAAATTTCGGTGCGCTATGTGCGCAAAATTGAAATATACGATGGCAAGTTTTCGCGGCCGAGGTACGCCGCGAATTGAATATATGCTGTAGGTTAATGGTTTTGTAGTGCCTTACGCCTACTATTGAAATATATATTCCTTGCATTATGTTTTAAGATTTGCACATTTGGCAACTTTTTAGGAGGGGTAAAAGTAAGAAAACTCAGCGTCTGCATAGGGGTGGATCCTCACTTCCCTTCCCCACATTGACTACTCGCTGCAGCATCTAGGTCTAAATATAAAATGTGATAATTCTGGCATTAATCAGATATTCTCGACAAATAAAATGGTGCCCCCCAAAACAAATACCTCTAATAGCAGCTAATAGATAATAATCTTTGCTATTAAAAGTATATACTTAAATATTATTTGTCCTAATTAGACCAGAATAACGATTGAAAGTGATGAAATGGTTCGAATTTATTTGTTTATTAAGAGAGCCAAAAATATAATTTCAAAGGTGAACAATGCAATTTTTCCTTCCAGACCTCCCTATAAGCTATCCGAATTCTACAAAAAAGAAAACAAAAATGAATTAAAACAAATGAAGAAAATATATGACGCACTACCGACCGCTTGTTTGTTTGATCACTTAAAGGCAGACAACAAATATGTTTTTTTTATTTGGTGGGAGGTGTTGTCGTTCGCTTAGTCGATCTCCAGTCTCCCCCCCCCCCTATTGAAACAATCCTGGTACTCCGCCAGTTGGCTAGCAAATAAAAAATGCGTGTCACAGCGAGATTTCGAATACCTGTCTATAGAGGAGGAAAAAGGTTTGGTCGGCTGAAAATTTTCACAAGGAAAACCTTTGAAAATATTTTTGAAACCTGTTAAGTTAACTTAATACAGTGTGGCATGTTTGGCGAGCTAACAAACACATTGTTGGTTCTGTCATTTTTCCTCGAGAACATGTTTGAAACTTTTTTTGTAAAACGGTAAGATAGCATGGTGCAGTTTATATGTGGTTGTTTAGCCTGCAATAATTGCGGAATAAAGCACTTTCCCTTTAAGAGTGAAATCATATATTGAAAATTCATCGACGAATTTTCGACCAACTTAATTTACCGCCTTTGCACGATTTTTTTTTTTATTTTTGTAAATCATCTTCTTCTACTTTCGACGCAAAGGATTTTATGTTATTCACGTTTAAAAATGTATCATTAGTTAGTTTGGCTTGTTTCTAATATGATTATTGTTGTTTGGCAGTTATAGTGTTACTACAACTATCTGGCCTATACTAGCTACTACTAATACTACTACTATACTACTACTACTACTACTAATACTACTATACTACTACTACTATTACTACTGCTACTACTACTCTATTACTATGACTACTACTACTGCTCGCTGCTCGCTCGCTACTACTTTCTACTACTAACTGACTACTACTACTACTACTACTAGCTAACTACTACTACTGACTACTACTAGCTACTCACTACTATTACTAACTCTCCTATTACTGCCATGGTCGGTAAATGGCTCAAGTGCATTTATGCCAACTATTAAAAAATAAGCTCCTGAAATCTAGCTACATAAGCTCGAGAGTAATGCAGCAATAAATACAGTCAAACATGTTTTGGGCAAAAACCTATATTAAGGTCACACGCCTGTCTACCAACGAGACATTCTCATTTTTCTCATTCTTGGACCTTTGTTTTCAGGTTTGACTGTAGGTTTCGTTTAGTCGCTTCTTCATGTTTTATTACGAAGCACCAAAGTAATCATTAAGGATTATTTTTTTTTGGGCACATTGTATATTAATCGACTTGCAATATCTTTTGAGACGAGTGTATTGTTCACATACATGTACAAATTTGTTTAGAAAATTGCTAAATCAGTTTATAAGACTGTAGCGTAAGATTTCAAAAAGGGCAATGTTGATCGACAGTTTCTGGCAGAAGGCAAAATAGTAAAAAAGGTCTTTTAAGGCATAATAATATTAAAATAGCGCTGCATGAAGATCAATTACCACTGATGCAAATTAGGCAAAACATCCATGTTTTGCTCTCAAAAAAAATCAAACGGGCAAGAAAAAATCATTACTCAAGAAAAATCATCATCAACCTTCATGGCTCAAGATAGTTGTCTCTGCATTTCTCTATCTTGTAAAAAATTGTACGGTTGTAATTTGTTGAAATGTTGTGTAATAATTGTTATGTGTAATTGGTCTTGAAATATTGTGTTGTTGGTTCGATGTACATATCAATTATAAAAAAGCAAGATGGCTTGATTAGAACCTCTCCCTTGTCCCTATTTGGAACCATTTTAAGGTTTATTCAAAGAACCAAATGGGTTTCTAAA
>JZLH01S0619490.1:7999-26321 GCA_001188425.1 Eucidaris tribuloides
ACACCGACACGGCCGCGTAAAGAAATTACAAAAAAAACTACTATTGTATTAGATATTATTATATTGTTGTTTGATATCACATTTTAACACTACTACTGCTTCGAATATACTATATTTTATAATAGAATCTGTTACTTGATTATCATATGATTTAAGACTTTTATTGTTTACTATTTATTTATTATTATTATTTATATTAATTATTATTATTACATATCGTAACAGAGAAATCACTGTATTCAGAATACCGACTAAATAAGCAAATATATTTCGGGAAAACCTTCATTCCCTTATAAATGACACAAACTAAAATCTGAAGAAGAAAAAATCCCCGGCATGGATATACAAAAATACAGATAACAGATATTTGCATATAAGAATCTTTTCGAAGAGGATCTTACGCTTTTCCAAACATGTTAGAAATGAGAAATGTACAGAAAACCGCATAACTGAAGTGGAATGAACCCAACAGTTTATTGTCTTGTTCAATACACTTGCCAAAACTCCCCAACAATCATCTTTAAAGGCAGAATTCCTAATCTAGCATAACATTACAATTGACCTTAATCCCTTTGGCAGACTAGAATTAATTGTATAGCCAATTCAACTCTAATTTAAAGATTACCTATCTCGACACTGAAAGATATGTAAATAAATTGCCAGTGCAAAAACCATTGATGTACTAATTTGCGCCTAGGGAACGGGTGTACACTCATGCTTTGTGTGTACTTGTATGTACTGTGATTCTCTACGTAGAAAAGTTCACGATATCACAATTCCATAAATTGAAGCAAGGACGTATGGTTAAAACATACAAGTAAAGTACATGCATAAAACAAACACAATAATCAATTAGAAGCAGGAGTTACAGTGAATATTTTTAACGATCAAATTAACATACACCAGGATACTAATTTTGATATGCGGTTCATATTCCAATTCCGGGTGTATCTTGGTATATAATGTTACTCAACTAGAACATATTGGAAATAGAAATAGAACAGAGAAGAGAGACGTGCTAAGCTAAAGGAAATATGATGGCTAATAGTTGACATGATGTGAAGAGGAACAGAGGAAAAAAGCAAGAAGAATAAGAAACAGAAGAATAAGAAGAAGAAGAAAATAGAAGAAGAAGAAAGAAAAGAAAAAGAAGACAATAAAAGAAGATTGTAGTAAAGTTAAAAAATGATACATCCAATGAAATAAAAGTTAAAGCAAGTTAATATCAAATGTTAATGTCTATGACAGACAGGTTCCTGAATTCAAGACTGGTGTTTAAGCCTATATAGAAATTAATAAAGAGAGTTCAGATATTACAAGCGAACAATGACTCCAAAGAAAAACTCTATCAACGAACTACTAAAATCTGAATCAAATTAATTAAATCACAATAATATGACATCCATAAACCCCCAGAACGGCATATAGAGCTGAATCAAATACAAAAATAAACTCATATGTAAGGATATCAAGGCTGGATTAAATGCACGGGAAAGTCAATATAATATGCATTACGTATAACCAAGACGACCGAGTAAACATCATTCATGACTATCAGTGATGTTGTTCTGAGTTGATAACGCCGACCTGGCAATCACTGCGCGTCTAATGTTAACGTAAATCAAGGTTCGCAGATAGAACACAAGAACCGGAATTTATAGGAAACCGTCGGCGTAATGTCCAGACTCCGATAAACACGGCAAGGGTGAAAGCGTGCGTAAGTCCATCGTACTCGAAAACAACGGCATGGGAAGCGTGCGTATGTCCATCTAGCTCCACTAATAGAACGCATGACGATGGTTGTGGTGGTGTGCGTGTCCTTGGCCTTGCAGTCCAGTCGCTTCGATGAGAATGACTCACGATTATGAACTTGCGGCAACTGGGTCCTAAGCCTCATGAAGTGACCGGGAATCAACGAATCCGTGCTCCCCTTGCCGCCGCTTCCACGAACGTCTACTTGCTGAAACATTAACCAGCTGTTGGGCAACAGCAATACGACTGAAGAAGGGAAAAACGTCTGCGGAGAGATACAAAAAGCACATGACACACGACCATAATGGCTGAACAAAAAAAAGAGTGAAAGCAATGAGTTAGGGAAGACGGTAATATAATTAGGCTATCGTCGTACACCTAACAATGCTACCGACCACAGCGTGACGTAAACAGACCTAGGGATGGGCGATTTATCTAATCCGCTTTATCTGGCATCCGACAAAGTGAGCAATGACCACGCTGCTCGAGGATTGACCCCGTGGATGCATTAAACACGAAATAAAACTAATCGGCAGACATATTACTTTAACGTTACTGTACTTTTTAGCTGCTATAGAAAACTCAGCATTAACGAATGTACTTCTTTATTTAAGGGAGATCGAATCATCTAAACTATCTTCTTCGCCTACGCGGCAAACATGAATATCTGATGTTTGCTAAACCAACTGTCAATTCACCAAGTAGTTCATTACATCGTCGATGCCTAATTCTTGTATACCAAATCATGACATTTAACTCACACTCCACAATATAAACACTAATCGTAATAAGAAAAGCGTCCACACAATGTACAGAACATTTTAAAACGAGCTATCTAACATCGGAAATGAACTAGTCAACTACGGCCTCCTCATAATCTATCACAGACAAGATACTCAAACTAAACACATCTTAACTTACTTAAGTTGTCGCTCAACAGAAACCAGACTAACTAATAACATCTCAACAATCGATCTACACATCTATATTCACGGTCCCCGCTCATCCATCTTAAAGAACACACATAGACAGAAAACACCCAATAAAAAAACAATCCTATATGAATTCCGTCTTCATGATTATACTATCTAAGAGGCAGTGTAATCAGAACAAAGAAAGATTTCTACAGATACCTATGAACAGTGGTCATCTTCAGCACCGATAGACTCTCAACATTGGTGCAGTCTACATTGTAAATATCACAATCCAGAGCAATAAGAAGTAATAGAATCCGCATTACTAGTTCACCACAAACAATAATATTCATTATGAACACATAAGCAACAGCAGGCACTGACAAAAAACAAATGCAGCACATAAATATATTCTGAGCAACAAAACATCACGACAACAGCAATAACAAACACAGAATACAGAGAATATATACCGCCTCAACGCCGCGTTGTTTCGTACGACCCCGGACAGCAGACGAACAGCGGTTCATTCAATCGGAGTTCTCAGCGGAGAGTTAAAATTTAACCAACAACACTAACGTACATAATCGACTAACACAAACTTCATCCCAATCGATTAACGTCTCCTTCTATGACGCACCTTATATTTTCCCTTGCATGTTATAACCAACTCGTTCAATATTTGGAAACCCTTCTTAACATCTGAATCCAACAAACAACATTCATCCATGTCCAAACAACTTGCCGATACGAAATAAATTCAAAAAGCACGAGCAATATAACAAATATAACGCATATAACAGAGAGACCAAACAGCCTTTCACGGAACACACACTTGGATAACAGTATAACATACAGTAGACGTAATACATCTAATACCAATGAGTCGACAATTATTTACCATCGACTTGAGTCTATATTGGCCATGAGTATTGATATAAATAATGCACTAGATGAAATGAGATACACTATTACACATAAATTATTTGTCGAATCGGCGATGAGGCGCTGTCAATCAGTGGTTCATAATCTATATATAACTACATCCAGCTGTCATCTCGAGAACATTGGATAGCATTACATTGTTACCCGCATACCAGCACGAAAGAATAAATTACCGATCAATGCACAATAATTTCGAAGATTATTTGACATTTATAGTTAATGATTATTGCCGTTACCAACCATCGCACAGGGAGCCTAAAAATCCAAAGTAATCCTTCTCCATTGCGATACAGCAAACAATACTATCATGGCTCAGACCAGCGTAGAGAGAGAAAAAAATCATAACAAAGCAACTGCGAGAGACAAAAAAAGAAAATAAGAACTTTTTAACGATAAAAACAAGAGAGAGAGAGCGAGAGTGAGATCGATAACAAACAAACACAGGCAACAAAATCAATTAAATCACAGAGAGTATACAGCATCATGGAGAGATTATAATTTTCAAAAAGAAAATAAGAAAATTAAAATATAAACAAAAAACTAATTACTAAGGATTAAAGAGAGAAAACATGTAGATTAGTTAACATAAAAAGTTCGGAACGAACATATCAGTAATGATCACAAGAATTCCCAACAATCACATACACTTCCGGCATCATACAAACAAAGAGCGAGCGGTCACCCGCTACGTGCGACGGTCAGTATCAAAGACGGCACGAGCGCGCGGATTCCACGCAGTGGAGACTATATTGACAGCCGTGCACGACATAAAAGCGCCACAAAGTGATGTCATATCATAATGACGTATACAGACTGGAAAAACAACCCTCATGCCGGAGATAGCGAGGGCCAGCCTCCCACGAGCACCTATACATCCAGACACCACTCATACAACGCAGAGCCTTAAGTCGCCATAATATTTATCGGTACAACGCAACCAGCTCACGCACAGCCAAAACGCAGCGAGCCCAGTACAATATCACAACTTAACTAAAAAATAAGCACGAATACGCAACATCAGCCGCCACAGTACAACACACTATTCTCCACACACCAACAGCCTATGTCAAACGACAGCACATACATAGCCATCGATGTGCAGCAGGCGGCAGAGATACCATAAAGGACCGTTCAGACGCAATCAACGCTAATACACATGCCGGCCCGTCACACATACGACTGCACTCGCGAACGTGATCAGCTTACAGTCCTACCATTATTGACCGCACAAAGGCGCAGAATGACGCCTTCCTGCTCCCGGTAAATAGAAAATAAAACGATCAATCTCGGGCGTGCAAGCTTACGAATCAAGCATATAACGCTTTCAATGGCCCGTAGCGATCTGGGCTCCCTTATTAAAAAAATCGACACAAGAAGGTACATAATTAACACGTAAAGCCGAATTCAATATCAAACATATAAATACATCCAAAGAATCATCCGCCGTAATACAAATACGCATAAACAGATTTACCGAGAAACGAGCACCAAATACAATACGATAGCTTCGACTAATCCAATATTAAGCAAAATCAGTCCATAATACGCACTTCACAATCACCAAGCACTCCGAACACTTTCACGGCACGTTGCTGTCCTAAGATTGACGCGGATCTCGATCCGCTAGACCGTCCGCTTGTGCTTTCATGCGATCCTACATAATGAACCACTGACCTGTAAGGTTCGGGTGAGCATTCACACAAACATCATCAATGTACAAAGGATTCTTCTTAACATTTTAAAAAAATCTGTTTTCTGTTTAATAACATCCCCTGACCTGATATTCAACTGGTCAATATTTGGTTGAATTCAAACCGTAAAGAATTAGAAAAAATAGGCGGTCTAAAAAATAACGAAATCAAAAGTAAAAATAAATTATTATTTCACCATTGTGACTCTCTTAGGATGCTAAATGTTGCTGTTTTACGGCGCGGAGAAATAAGATGAATAGTAATAACGAAGAAATAATATGAAAGGTATGTATGATGATAACATTAATACAAAACTTAATTAACCGCGATATGAAAGCATAAATGTATACTTATCATACGACACCTATACATATTAGAAAAAAGACTAGATCCTTATTATTTCAAGCGGAACATAACTGAATTCCCATCAGAAACTGACGGCGATTCATCCACCATGATATATTAGCTTAGAGTCACAATGACATAACATGTCCTTAATGGTCCGTGTGCAAGTTCATTCAATGCAAAACTTGCAGAGAGGTACTGCACATTCGCATACTTCATAAATATGACTCATTTAATACTATTATACAATGCGTTCCATCCATCCAAAGGACTTACGTATTCTTAATCAGGACAGCAGGCGGTCTTCTGACAGTAGTAAGCATAACCGTGAAAAGTCGCGTGACCAGAATTAAATAAATGAATAAAATGATGCCTAAGTTAAGATGGATCTCAGAATATAGTGAACGTCACATAAGGATCTGTCATAACTCTCGTCCGCTTTCATCACACAATAAACTTTTTTATGATATATTTTCACGCATGAGTAGGCGACTAGATGAATGCCACATGTAAATGTAAGAGGACAGTAAAAACAAAGTATTCATAGAAAAGCTGTTGAACTCAAACAATGAACAAACCAACCCAATTCACTAAAACTGCATTCTACACTATAGTCACCAGGACAATATTGCAATATATATTACACAGTTAGATCAAGAGTTCGGAGAAACAAAACTAGAGTGGGAGCAACAAATCGCTATGACAAGACTTTCTATCATTCTCTGCGCACGCAATACTGTCAGTGCACGCGACAACAGTACCCCCCCCGAATTAAGCAATTATACGCACACGAGACTCTCAAGCACCGAACACAACAACGTCTACGCACATGCAAACGACGCGTCAACCCAACCTATCCACTAATCACACTTAATCCAAAGTACACAGAGGCATACAACTTAACATATCGAGTCGAAAAGTACGGTACTGCAAAGCAACTAGTACACAATCACACAATATCACGAGCGTGTCAGACCGTGCATAAAGCGCTGTCCGGAACTCGTCTGCCGCGCTCTATTGCAGTTCAAGAAGACATCGGAGAAACATCCAGTCGAAAAACTGAGCCATAAGTGAGGCGGTATCGGCGAAAACCGGCTGTTTGCGATAAACTTGATATATTGAATGTAAGTCGAACCTATATCGCTCATTCAGTAATCACCACTTGCTGAAACGGCGAGCATTTTTTATATATTAAATTTAGTTAGAAGGTGAGCGAGAGCGAGGGCATAGGGTGACCAAATCACTTCGTAACATAAAGATTGACATAGACCTCTTGTGCGCTAAATATGTACTAATCATTACAAAGTCCAGTCTATCAAAATGACGTGCATTAAAATCTTCCATTTCGAGACAAACGAAGCCTAAACACATTCATCCTATTAGGCAGCAAGCAACCAAGCAAAGCAACACACCAAGCAAAACAAATAAACAAACACAACAAAGCAGCCATAACCAACCCAACTAGCTAGGATGGCCGACTGTAAACTTGTTCAAAATACATCCTAGTCAATTACAATTGTCAACCTCCAATTACCGTCAATTAACAAGCATCAACTGCGCTAAGATACGTACTTGGCTTCCCCGCCGGAGCCATCCCCTCCCGCACCACCCCCGTCCTGCGCGCCGCTTTCCGCCGGGAATGTTTTCTCGCCACACCTACTTCAACCGCACGCTAATTGGGAAAAGCCCCACCTCAATCCCACCTGAAAACTAGCGAGAAGGCTGCTACCCATTTCTTATAAGGCAAATGGACGCCATGCAAAAATAACAGGCTTAAAAACATCAATAATGCGTTAAAAAAGTAAAATCGAATTAGTCAATCCACACATAACCTTACATACTTTGTACACTACGCTATAAACCGCGCCCGATTAATTGTTATCAGATAACTGCCAGCATAATTCCAACCTTTTTTATCTAGGTTTATTTGTCCATATGAAATTACTCAGTATTCACATATCAAAATTTGACAATTATTAAATAAGCCCACAATACCACTCACTTTAACCCTTTGACGCACTAATAAATATATATCAAAATCTCTGGGGCCTCCCCCTCCCCCCTCCCCCCCACCCGAATTTCATTTATTGATAGAAAAAACGCAAGACATCAAATCGATTGTTATAATGACATGGCATAAATTCAAAAAAAAAAAAAATCCCAAAACAAACTAACAGGACAGCGCACTCATTTCAGCAAATTCCACAAGACGAACACCCATTTTTTGAAAATCTTAGAACAGACGACCTGTCAAAATGATCGGTTTATTGGCCCAGTGTCCGGCTACAGTATGGGCTGGGTCTAACACCAATCATCGTGAATCAGGATACCTTCATTCACCAACATAAACAATGGAGTCATCTCCCTTTTATCTATGCAAATGAGCGCTACTCCATGTTAACAAGATATATCAGTTCAAACTGAACTCGGTGAAACGAACACATAAAAAACCGGAGACAATCATTTCAACAAAAATCTCTTTCACATTAGCCAGTAACGCCGTCAAAGCCCACCAAAAAAATTCCCGTAACAGCAAATCTTCATTAGAGACATCTGTATTAAACATTTACGATACAACGCAGCCCTACTTGCCCATAACTGCAACACAGGATGACCATTCGTCAATGTTGAAAACTCTATAAGACAGTCATAAAAGAAATAGAACGTGTAACTGGGCGCGGGATGGTAACGACGACTACATGCAACGCAAGACAGGAGTTGGGTTCTGTTGTTTTGTGTTTTAAATTCAAAAATGCTACTAAAACCTTTAATTTTTTTGGGGAATATGACCCGCGTAAAGATTATGGTTGGGACAAAATTGACCATATCTCCTTTAGCAATAATACAAACTAAAAGTAGAGGAGACATGATGTATGTAATAGACCACAACGAATTCGAACTCAACAAACCCTAGAGGAGGCACCAGAAACAAAGTATCAAGCTCTGCACAGCCCTGCAGACTAACTCTCACTCTAACTCGCATAACCACATACACAAACCTAAAAACAGTTCCATAGGCCACCTACCTCATCCCACCCTCATTTGCCAAACCACTGGCGCACACCAACTTCTAACGGCAAACCATCCATATCCAGTATCCCCATCCACCAACCAACCCACCACTATTTCTACAGAATTTCCAGAATCATTCTCCAACATCCCTCCTATAAAGTCACTCAAACCATCCCCAACAATACAGACACAGTCCTATGATATCTCCAGAGCATCCAAAACTAGAGCTTCCCGTCATCCCTAGAGCACAACAACCTTACTCCACCCATCTTCAACACATCGATCAAAAGCAAACAGCATCCCACAATAAAATTACCACAAATACCCACACGCAAACAGCACTAACCCACTAACTCTCACCAAACGTAAAATCCATAAGACATCATCACATGAAAACAATGACAAAAGCAACAACAACCCGACCAATCTCACACCATACTCATATGATTACAAAGAACACAAAAAAACTCAACAACCCAACCAACCACACTAGACCAAGACCTAACGCGAATCCCACAAACGGCTAACCACAAACGAAGAGGTTCTACAGCGAAATTGAAAAATACCTCCTTGTATATTCAATTACTAAAATCACCATGTCGACTAGAATCTAAATGATAGAATGTAATCAGTGACCATTCAACTAACATATACCATCTAATTCAAAGACATAATCTATAAATATATATGGATATATGCAACCCAACTTAAAAAAGTTGGTATCACGTTAGTCTATGCACTCATTCGTCTCAACCACATGTCGATAAGATTAATAGTCGTCGGTCCATTAATGCGAAACAGTCTTGCACAGTTGAGATAGCATGAATAACGCTGGACATACTATTATAATCCAAATACTGATCACACAAATTCAACGACAAGTAAATTAGCACTTCCAGATCCACTTCTTAAATCAACTTACCTATATTAGACAAACACTAAAGTTCTGACAACACCATGAAAAAAAATATAGATAATCATTAGAATGTCTACGAGAAATCCTATAGGACTTGTACGGAGTAGAGACGGCAATTCCATAACCGCTGACGGATGCAAACTCAGATTCTGCACCAGCAACGCCTGGGACCACACGAATCAGATAATAGTTAATTACCCCCATGAAACCCAATCACCTCAAATCAAGCATCTGCTTTACAAACATTCAATTGTGCCATCATCGTATATATCATTTGGAAAATTGAAATCTCCACACAAATTCAGATTTCAAGCAAAATATATCACATAGCCTATGACTAGGGTTCAATGGCTGCAGATCGTAACCAAGATCAGGTAAATGCAATGGACCGATAATAAAAAGACAACACAAGACGGTAGCATAAGATTATTTAAAGTCCATTTAGCCACAAGACACAAGAGAATACATCATGTAGAAATCTCAATCTAAAATATTGTCATATCTCCATATTAGATCACATGCCACATTGTGAAGAGATAATCGTATAATATAGAGCTATAAAAAACACATAACACAGATACCTGCCATAGCAATTCAGACACAAATAACAGTCATGTAAATTATATACCAATCTCAATAGGAGACTGGGTATAAAATAAAATATAAGAGTGTGGAGTCTAATAAATCTGACGGTAAATACTACGGAGATCTCATTCTTGGCTTATGTACCAAGCGAGCAAATTTAAAAAAATCGCGACCAAACGCACGTGCGTTCAAAATGCCAGATACCGTAACCAACGTCCGCAACGTAACCGATGCAAAGGCCTCCGCTCGTTGCTTGCCGATCCGACAATAAATATCATAATCCTCATTATTTTAAAAATAAGATAACACCACAAAAAACAATCATTGGTATAGTATGAAGAAATCTCACAATAAGATAACTAAAGCTCAATTGACTTGTGATCGCAGACTTTCTAACCATACCTCAAACACAACGAAAACAATATGTTTCTATCTAGTTATTTCTGCAAACATAAAAGATGTTATGAATTAGACGACTTATACGAAGAAAGGAAAGACCAAAAAATGTCAGCAATATTTCGTGTTCACATATCTGAAACTGCTCAAATCAGCTGCATTCCAAAATGAATTTTATCATAGTGTATTTCTCACCGCTATTCATAACAACGATTTAAAAGTAGTAATATAATCACAGCACGTGCTTGATAAGCTTTTTATAGCATAAACGCTTCAGAATAACAGGGGTGAATTCAATACACCAAGAACGTATTAGAACTCAGCAATAGCGACACATTCATTCGCCTCACTGCGAATCATTAATAACCGATCCGGCCCCATTAATTACAAAACTATGGTAGAACCGAACGCGTAACTATGGTATTCGAGACATTAAAGGAGAAGTAAATGGGGACTATAGACATATTGCATTAACCCAATCTTAAACAGCCAACTTTCTATATATATCTACAACAAAAAAAAAATTCATAAAGAAATTACTAGAAAACTAAATATCATATTGAATATCACTCAATTCCAATGAGTATCATTGAATTACAACATAGCAATAACAATATTGTCACATAATGCACAGTCTGAACATCAATCAGAGATATCTACAGTACTAATTTTCTATTCATTCTAAGAAATGCATACCATAAACACACATAAAAACAAAGAAAATTACTAAAACGAAAAGAAACCTCAGTGAATATTTAACCATCTATTGTGCTGTATAAACCACAACGACACTCGACAATAAGAGTACAGCAGTAGATAGCAACCACGAAAACGAAGCGCAATTAACAAACAGGAATAACGGGAACACGCATCACAACGACATCCATTAACCTACGCACACTCACACACTCTCCGTGTGAAAATTGCATGGATATCCATCCACCGGAAAAATCAAATCAGAAAAGAGACTCGAACACGACCAAACTAACCAACGTTATTCGGCACTGACACCCAACGTTCGAGCAGACAACGATTACAATCACAATCATACAAGCAAAACATACTAACGAGGCAGAAGGTAGATAAAGAAAACCAGAATATTTCAGGCTGGATAAACGTATTACTCGGTCCTTTCGTCACCAACAAGGGGAGGATGGATGAGCCCTATACAGAGACACCACAGACCAAGCAAACGATGACTTACTCTACAAATAGCGAGCCGAGTCTCATCCGTGGAACAAATTACGAGCACAAGCAGTAGATCTTGAAAGTTACCACTTGCATGTACAAACAAAATTGAAGCAAGATCTTTCCACTACGAGTATTTTTCTCGTGACCGTATTGCTAAGATAGACTTTATGACTCAAGGAAAGTCGCACAAAAACAATGTAACTTTTTTTGATTATCATTACGTGCTGATGCGAAATTCCCAATGCGTGTCTCATTTATATTGAGTGAAAATAACTAATTGAATATCTATGTTCCGCAGTCAAATCAGTACACATAATTAAACCACACGAACTAATTCAAGCAGAATTTATGACGTTACCGCGTTCATTCTACATAATTAAATGGCTTAGATCACGTCTAAGTAATGAATTCGACAGTGAAAGACAGATGAAAGTTCGAAATTGACTTAGTTAATAAACGTTTTGTGTAAAATGAATCACACCCTCTTAATTACCTGAAGACGTTTTGGTTAAAACAGCTGATCTCAAGCCAACTGCATGAGTTATAATTACTAGCTGTAATCAGTTCCTATAAATAGCGGTGAGAAATACACATGATAAAAAATCAATTTTGGAAAATGAACGATTAGCATGTCCAAAGAAAAACGAAATATTGGCGTAACAACATTTTTCCCTAAATCTTCATAAGACACGATCTAAACATAAACCATCGTACATTCAAAAACTAGATAAAAACAAATTGTCGTGTGTATTGAGATAAATTAAACTATCCATGAGCAATCATGCTTGTAACAAAAACGAGGGATTCATTTAAAATAGAAAGTAAGGCAACACCACTACACCTCCGTATATCCGCTCGTAGATACACATTTTATCATGTAAAATAACACCTGTTATATAACAAATTTAACATACGTTATATTTGATCTGATGCGATGACAGCGTAAGCTGTAGTGTAATATCCAGAAAACACGTAGCAAGAGTCAATTAAAATAGACAACATTAATGGAATTGGGCTACCATGTTAATCAATGTCTTCTAGGCTTAACACTCTAATGAACCCTGTGAATTACAGCATGTGGTAAGTCACATACATGAACAGAATTGCCTATTTGCTCTATTCGACCTGCAACCCAATTTCCAATTCAAATCCAATAGCAGCTGTTAAGATGAATCATTAATACTCTCACGTCATCACCTGAGAGAAATCGAAGCACGCACAGGTAATGCCGCCCCTCTCTGATTTAATTCTACACGAGCAAGATGTGACGTTCATATTAGATTACAAAGGAGCAAAACCGACATAACTATAAATATTATCTTCGAAATGCACTGCAAGTCACATTATAACTGCCTCAACAACATAATAATAAACATCTGAAATAAAGGAAGTAGGATACACTTAATGCATGCAAGTGATAAATGAAAACAAAGGAGCGTATTTTAAAACAAACAACCAGGTTGTTAAGTTGTGGTTGTGTTGTGTGGTGGTGTTTGGTTGCTGGTGTGTTGATTGTTTTGTTGTGGTTGTTGTTGATTGGTTGTGTGGTGTGTGGGTTGGTGGTGGGGTGTGGTTTTGGGTGTTGTGGTGGTTGATGATGGATCGATGAGTTTATGGTGCTGTTGTGATTGGATGATGGGATGTGTGTGTGGGTGGTTGGGGTGTTGGTGTGTGGTTGTGGGTTGGTTGGTGGGTTGGTTGGTTGGTGGATTGGTTGGTTGGTGGGTTGGTTGGTGGGTTGGTTGGTTGGTGGGTGGGTTGGTTGGTGGGTTGGTTGGTAGGTTGGTTGATTCGTGTGCTGGTTTGATTGGTTAATAGGCTGCATTGTTGCTTGCTTGTTTATTTGTTTGCTTGTTTGTTGCTTGCTTGCTTGCTTGCGTGCCTAATAGGATGAATGGTGTTTAGGTCTTCTGTTTGTCTCGAAATGAAGGATTATAAATGCACGTCATTTTGATAGACAGCTGGACTTTTTTGTAATGTTATACAATTTTAGCGACACAAGGAGGTCATGTCCAATCCTTATGTTCACGAAGTGCATTTGGCTCACCCTATGCCACCTCAGACTCTCCGCTCACCATTCTAACTAAAAATAATATATAAAAAATGCTCGCCGTACCAGCAAAAGTGGTGATATAACTTGAATAAGCGATATGGTCTCGACCATAACCATGTCAATCATATCAAGTTATCGCAAACAGCCCATCTCTCGCCGAAGAATGGACAGTTTCCGATGGGTTTTTCGATTCCCATCTTGAAACCCAACGCAAAGCACACGAAAACCGCAACGGTGACGCCTCGCATTTTCATTATCGCTTTGCAGATACCGTACTTTTCGACTCCGTATGTTAAGTTACACCGTCGTTGATAGAAAGATAGGGTTGGGTTACGCGCGCTTCATTGCTAGACTTTTCCAGTCTAATGCTATCGGACTGCTCGCTGTAGAATCGGCGAAAATAAACTTGGGAAGGATGCCCCACGATTGCCGAAAGTTCATAACTGATTTATCAAATATGTAACAGTATATTGGTGGTTGTTAAATAATGTAGTCAAATCTTTTCAGATACATTTGTTTACCGTCTGCCAATGCATATCTATTCGCTGTAACTAATGCGTAAAAACTAATATCATAAAAAAAGTTTATTGTGTTAGATTGAAAAAGAGAGAGATTATGAAAAAAAAATTACTGTACTCTATTTTGAAATCCAGTTCATTAAACTAATGCATTGATTTTAATTCCATTTATTTAAATTCTGGTCACGCATTGCCAATGTTTCACAAACCTCGCTGATAAGATAATAAATGAATGATTGAAAACGCAAATAATAATTTAATTACTTCATAATAAAACAAATCAATACATTACCCACATGAATGAACACAACCATTACAGGAATCTTCCAATTTTCAACATTGGGTCACGTCAGATTCTCTACTACTTAGTTTGTTAAAATAAGGAAATCCATTTTTTTCTAAAATATTTAGGTGTCCGTATGAATAAAGTATACGATTTATGGTTTTATCATGATGTTAATAAGTTATTGTATTAATGTTATCATCAATACATTCACCTTTCATATTATTTCCTTATTACTAATCTCATCTTATTTCTCCGTAACAACAGCAACAATTTAGTCATTCCTAAAAGAGAGTCACAATGGTGAAATAAATAACTTTTATTTTACTTTTGATTCGTTACTTCTTTTAGACCGCATTTTTTTTCTAATATACTATTACGGTTTGAATTCAACGAAATGTTGACCAGTTTGAATATCAAGGTACAGGGGAAAATGTGATTGCAAACAGACAAACAGATGGTTTTATTAACATGTTAAGAAGAATCCTTGTACAATATGAATGATTGTGTTGACACTGCGCCACCCACGACCTTACAGTATGGTTAATTATGTAGATCGCAATGAAAGCAACGTCACTTAGACAACCCCGCGTTGAGCGTGATTAAGGCAAAGAAGTCGCTTTAGTATAGGAAGCCCGACGTATTGCTTGACGCCCTCGTTCCTCATAAATTATGCCGATCTCTGATCGCGATGATTCACAGGTTGTTCGCATCAATCGCACGGGGAACGATCGACGGCTTATCGCATTGATCACTGCGCGATCTACCGGAGACGAGGTTGCACTATTGCCCGGTCAATATAATGATAGAATGTAAGCGATCACGTGACCGCGATGTGTGACTGTATTAGGCTCAACGTCCACTTATTATGGCTTCATCTCTCGCGCACTGCTGCACACGCATTATGTATGCTGCTGTCGTTTGACATAGGCTGGTGAGCAACACTGGACAGTGCCGTATTTCCTTCCTCTTTACTTTTTAAAAGAATTATTTCGAGACGGTGATGGTGAAGTGAGGCGTGAGGTCCTCATCTTTATGCACTAGGCTCGGTTGATGATGTTGATGTAAGATGCTCGTGGAGGAGAGCTGGCCCCTCAAGCTATCTCCGGGCGATAGTGTTTCACGCTGACGTAGTTATCGACCAATCACTGCGCCACGCTGCCTTCCCCTCGCCCGCCGTGCATTTTAATCAAGTACGCACCTGCTAGCCTGAGGGGGGAAATTTTGTACTCCGAATAAAGCGACGAAAATTATGTGCATACGATATAATTCGCTGCTCGTATGCAGTACACTAACTGCATGACTCGAGTACGCGGCTCGTATATTTAGATGAATCCCTGCATAGCACGCCTCAATGGCGACTGTCTTTATGTAGGCTTCCCTCTCCACATCGACATTCACGGCCAATATAGCTCAACGCCGAAGTACAACACATCTCGACCTCAATGGATTGATATTTACGTCACTGCTGACGTAATCCACAGCTTGTCTTCCCGAAATCTTCGTCCAGTATGGAATTTTTAATGCGTCTTGAAATTCACCACCAGTTTGACAGGAAATGAGCGGGGATCTCAGAATGCAGACGGAGTTGAAATGAACGAGGTTGCAAAGGAAAACCCTGCTGCCGCAAAGGAAAGCAGACGTTAATTTTGGCGGGAAATTGTGCGTACAAATTGTAAACATCTTAACATCTACCGTAGAAAGCAACGCCGATTGAATGAACGCTGTTCGTCTGCTGTACGGAGTCGTACGAAACAACGCGGCGTTGAAGGTCGGTTGTGTTTGTGTGTATATTTGGGCTGCCATTTTTGCAGCCATATGCTTATTTGCCCAAAATATATGCGTGTGTGTAATGCGGATATTATTACGTCACTGCGGATTGTGATTATTTCAAATTAGAACTTGCACAAAAGGGCGGAGTCTTCGTGCCATGAACCACTGCAGTACTAGACAAAGCTTTCTTCTGATACACGCCAACAGTGATAGTAAAATCTGTAGCAGTGATTAACGGTAATGTGCAAATGGAGAGCGGGTCCAATAGATCGTAAAACTCGTTGTAATGTAATTAGAAATTATCTTTGACGCACGACCTAAAGTGAAGTTACAGAACGTGGTTTACGTTTAAGACATTATCTATTCTTACGACCGCGTCACTCAGTTCATTTCACAGTACTGAGGTTAATGTGCGCTACACAGCCATCTAGACACTTAAATCTCAACCACGTAATATTGTGTGTGTGAAATGTACAAATATTCGTACTACAAAAGATTAATAAGGCATCGACGATGATAATGAACAATACTTGGTGAATTAGCCAGTGGTTAAAGCAAACGATCAAAGATATTCAATGATTTCCGCAGTTACAGCGAAGAAGTAGATTTAGAATAGATTTAGAATCTGCCCTTAAATAACAGAAGTACATCGTTAATGCATGAAGTTTTCTCATAGCAGCTAAAGAAGTTACAGTAACGTATAAAGCGTAATATGTCTGCATGCATTATTTATATATTCGTAGGTTTAATGCAATCCAAACGCGGGTCATTATTTACCTCCGAGCACGCGTCGTCCCATCTCTCACTTTGTCGGATGCAAATAAAAGCGGTAATGTAGATAAATCGCCCATCCCTAAGGTCTCATTACGGTCACGTGGTCGGCTAGCATGTCTACGGATGTACGACAGATAGCCATAATATATTGACCGTCCTTCCCTAACATCAATGCTTTCAATCTTTTTTTTTTCAGCACATTAATGGATCGTCGTGTCATGTTGCTTTTTATATCTCCTCCAGCAGACGTATTTTTCACCTTCTGCAGATCTGTATGCTGTTGTACCAGACAGCTGTTGAGTTGTCAAGCAAGTAAGCACGGCTTCGTGGAAGCGGGCAGAAGGGAGATACGATCTCGGTTGAAAATCTTCCCTGGACACTTCATTAGGAGCTTTAAGACCCAGTTGCCGCAATCATAATCCGTGAGTCATTACTCATCGAAGCGACTGGACTGCAAGGCCAAGGACACGCACACCCACTACAACACATCTCATGCAGTTCATTAGTGGAGCTACGATGGACCTACGCACGACTTACACCCCCATGCCGTTGTTTATTACGCACGAGGAGCTACGATGGACTTACGCACGACTTATCCTATAAAATTCCGTTCTTAGTGTTCACTGCGAACCTTGATTTACACGTTAAACAATTAAGGCACGCGGTGAATGCCAAGGCTCGGAGATATCAAACTACAAGGAACCACACATCACCTGATAGTCAGCAAGAATGATCTTTACTCGGCCGTCTTGGATTATAACGTAAACAGGAAATAAATTATATTGACCTCCCCGATTCCATTTACTCCCACCTTCGCATATCCATTACATAATGATATGATTTATGTATTTGATTCAGCTAATATGGTTCTGGGGAGGTTTATGGAAGCATACATTCATTAATTGGATTTAATTAAATTAATTGCAGATTTTAAAGTATGTGGATTAAAACCTTTGGATTCGTTGATAGAATTCTTCTTTGGAAGTTCCACTTGTTCGCTGAAATATACTGAACATCTCCTCTTCGTTATAATTATAACATAGGTCTTAAACAACCAGATCTTAGAAATTCAGGAAACCTGTCTGTCCATAAGATATTTCACATTTGATTAAACTTGCATTGATACGTTTATTTCATGGAATGTATCATTTTTTAAACTTAACTACCATTCTTC
>JZLH01S0619510.1:11150-30448 GCA_001188425.1 Eucidaris tribuloides
AAAATGCATTTTTTTCTCATTAATATTAATACTACAAACAGCGGTTACGAGTACGGGTGAGGAGACAGACTGAAGCATGGGTACGGATACAGAAAATGCAAATAGTAAAAAAAAAAAAACGAAAAAAAAAGGTTTTTTTCCCTTAATAATTTACAAAATAAACATAATATAACAACTCCATTGAAAAACGTATTCACAATAACTTCCAAAAATTTCCATAAAATAAATACAATTTTTTAAACAAATAAATATGAATCTTCAGTTGAAGAAAAATTCCAGTATGTACTCCAAGGGACCAATCATACACATTTAATGAGGGCAATTACATGTACAATTAATCTCCAAAATAATGTCCATTCAAGATAAACCTCACCCGCTAGGACCCGTGGAATTTCCACGGGTCCCGCTAGTATAACATGAATGTAACATGAATGTTCATACAATACATAACAGGAATGTTCACTTTGATGTAGCTCTCTCGACACAAAACATTAAATGAGCACATTGGCACCAATTTTCAAAGAATAGCGACATTGGTTCATGAAAATCTTTAAAGAATTGTGAATGTCAACCAAAAGCTCCCAGTCTTAATAGGAAAGTAATGCAGATAAAACGGCATGCTGTTTTAGTCATTATCCCATAAGATAGTGTGATCCTGACATTGAAAAATGCCACTGTCTATGATCTGCAACAATTAAGACAGGCTACTGCATGTCTACATCCACCTGTTATAGTCATTACCTGCAAGAGTGGGTACAAGTCAGGCAAAACAGTTTTTTAAGGTCTTTATCGGCAGCTTAACATGTTAACGACATAAATTTGCAAGCTTCCAAAGCTTGCTTGAGATTGGTTTTGGTAAATAACATGCATGAGGATCAATCTATATCATTAATGATGTTCATTTTGATGAAAAGTAAATCCTTGTAGCTTCGAAGGAGATTGTTTTTAAAAACAAAAATTATAAGCTACATGTAGCAGTATTGAAGGAGGAGCAGCAAAATCACATTAACTGACTCTGTCATCAACACAATAATGTTATTCTGAAAACAATTATTTCTATCCATGGTCATTTAATCACATTAGTAATTGACGGAGTTATTGACTTACAATATTATCTGTAATTCATCTTTAAATGTTTCATTTTAAACAACAGCATGAACGAAAAAACAGTGACATATCATGGTGATTCTGTAATGAGTCAAATAGGCATATAGTTATTTAAGTGTAATCCTGAAGATGCCCAGTATTTAATCTGAATCTTATATTTGGCAATATTTCTGATATTACTCAAAAGAGCGTTTCTAAATTACAAATAAAAAACATACATGAAAGTAAAAAAAAGTCACTTGTCTTTATAATTAAGGGTTCTTTCAATATTAATTTGTTAAAATTGGTTTTACCTACTAAAAGTGTACAAACTCAAGTTATTTTTAAAAGATTTTTTTTAGTGTAATGACCTGTGTGTATAATGGTAATTAGCTTGATCCAAATTGCACATCATTACATGGATATTATGTGTAATCACACAATGTGGACTTGTTTTAAATTAATTTGTGTGCTACTTTGTATTACTACCTTCACATTACAGATAATTTGTACAGGAAAAGAACAGCAGGTTTGTGGTCCACGCCTAATTGATTTTCCATTTGTAATAATTGTTATGGGAAATGGATGTGTGTTTGTCGTGAATAATTAAGGTCATTTGTCAAAGATTGAATAGATCATGTTAAATAAAGTCAGTGATCCGTCATCTTGTTTAAATGATGATGATAATATTCATTTAATTTAAATATTAAAGTCCAATCAACCCTGATCCGTGCACTGGCTGGTGAATTTAGTGAGGAAATTTTTTTTCTCTAAATCCCAGGTCAAAAATTGTTCCAAGTCGTGCCAACCACCGAAAACTTTCTCAGTTGGGGGGTGGGGGGTGGGGTAGTGACGAAAATTTTTATTTTTCTCCAAATCCCCAGTCCAAATTTTTCGTTCTCCGGCCTTCTTTTCCTTTTTTTTCTTTTCCTTTCTTTCCCTTCCTTCTTTCCTATCTTTTTTGTCATTTTTTTTTTGGGGGGGGGGGGGACAGCCCACCTAAAAATTTAGGGGGGGGGAGGCCTGTCCCCATGCTTCCGCTGCCTATTACTGGATAAATTGTTCTTTCGTTCAGGAGCTGTGACCCTCAGACGTAAAGTATTGTGGATTTGCATTCAATCATCCCCTTTAAAATAGAGTTGTTAAGATAATGCTCTAGGCATTAAAAAAAACCAAATGGTAATGATTAAGTTTAAATGAATGTTTTCTCTAGTTTAAGTTGTTTTTGTTCATTTCATTTAAAAAAGAACATTTCAGTGTGTCAAAATTCTGTTACCCACACAATATGTAAATGTTTTCCAGACTGCACTACATCACAATATCATAGCACTAAACATGTTCTGTGTTCAGAATTATTTCTTGCCTTCCATTGAATGTGATAAATTGATAAAGACGTAACACCACACTCCAACATTGATATAAAGTTACAAATATAATTTAATTGAGTAAAACGTCAATCAACTTAAAGGTTAAGACCTCATGCATTGTTTTATGGCTGTTTACAGCAAAACCTTTACTATCGGCATACATACGTAAATATGTTCGTACCACAGTAAATTCCCATAAAGGAAGTTTTCTCTCCAGTATTGATGGCAGCTATTAACCTTGGTTTATTGTCTTTTGATGAGGGTAAAATGGCAATTATTCTGGTTTAGTGGTTCTTGATATGAGTAATTGCTGCACAGTTGACTTAAGTACATATTGATGTATTTTTCAATTATGTGACCTGTATTGAGCTAATTTCAAGGTGAGGGTGGTAGGCATTCTGAATTGTGAATATATAAACTACTGAATATATCCCTCCACACAGTATTGGAATGATTTACAAAGACAGTCATAAATAATTATCAGTTTAATTTAACATACAAGTACAGGTAGTGGAATTGTACAAAGGTAGTTGGATGTTTTTAGGAGATGCTGGTTTGTCATAAAAAAAGGAGAAATGAATTAATGCTAAAAGACGAGCCAATAATGATGATGATGATATGGTGGTAGTGAAGATAATGGTTATACTACTGCTGCTGCTACTACTACTACTACTGCTATGACTACTACTACTACTTTTACTACTACTACTACTACTACTACTACTACTACTACTACTACTACTACTACTACTACTACTACTACTTTACTACTACTACTACTACTACTACTACTACTACTACTACTACTACTACTTTATCATCATTATTATTATTATCATCATCTTCAACATCAACATCTAACAATTCTTAGAAAATTAAGATAACAGGGATGAGCCTTAGATTATATCCATTATCAAGTTATTGCATAATGTGTGTATGTGTGTGTTTCTGTCCATGTGTGTGTGCAAAATGTTGAATTTGTTACTGCTCTGTTCTTCACAAATTTTGATTCTGATTGCTGAGACTGATAATGCGAGGTGATGGATTTAAAACTTCTTTACAGAATTTTGAAATTAATCATGCGAATTTAATCATTTTTTTTTTTTTGCAATGTACTGAAGGGGTATTGTTTATCATGATTTCTCTTAAAATTTTGATCGTGTTTCTATTATCTGGTCAGGAGTATCAAATTTTATGCACACAATTTTGTAATTCGTTTTTTATGCAAATCTAAATCAAAATCACATTTTATCCCTGAAATACTTATTCTCCATGCTTTTACCATCAAATTGAAATTATTGTGGTGTACATACACGTCTCAAACCAAATAATTAAAGGGGGACTTAAGTGTCAAATTTCAAACAATTCTTACACACGAAAGCTAGTTGAATTGGAACATCTGTGAAACTTGACAGACTTTTGCTAGACCTTTCAGAAATTAGAGCCATTCTGGAGATATACACTTGTGGCAGGGAAGTATATTTGCATAATTTACTAATTCAGTTCTTTTATTTTAATTTTGACCTGTTACATCTCTTTATTTTTATTTAAAACGCAGGCTAGAAATAAGATTGATAGTATTATTGATGATCTGTATCAAATGCAACATACATCTTCCTCATCTTCATTTATTTATTACACTTTGAACACAATCCTTTAACATTTATGTGTATCCAATATGACCAACTTTATCACTCAAAATCTTATCAGTGCTACCAAACATCTGGTTAAATAGAAATTTCATGAAACGAGAAAAAAAAATTGCAATTCAAGCTACTTTGATACAGCAATTTATTGAAATTGGGCATGAAAACTGACTGATGTTCACATTGATAGAAAAAAAGCTTCAGGCTACTTTTCCTATTCTGAGGGTGTTTGTGTGATTTGGCATCGTAGATGAGTCAATGAACTGGGTCTGCTGAAATATTTAGTTGTTGTTTCCATCTGTCATTCATATCGGTAAAATATGAAAAACATGCTTTGGTTGACTATATATCTTATGGTCTGCTTCTATCGTATTACCAGGGAAGTGCTATCATTTCATCATTTCATCTCTGAGGAAGAAGCTCTCATACTGTTTCCATGACATGTTACTACAAAATCTTATGAGAATGCAATGATCCTATTTCAAATCAGTAATAATCTTAAGTGGATATCATTTCTGTTGATTAGTTTTGAATATCAGGCATGAAGTGGTTGGTTGTCATTTGATTTGAGATATATACATCTCATTTCTAGTATACATGTAAAATTGGTTAGTGGTAGATCAAAACAATGTTCAGTACACTGTTGTTATAAATAACACTGATGTAATAGATTTCATTTTAACAAAGTTATTGTACAGGTCCAATGTGTCAAAATGTTGTTATTTCAGGGTTGCAAAACAATAAAATGCAAAGAATTGAGGATATAGAATAGAGGAGTTGGTTATAATGAGAAACTAGTGTGTACCATTTGTCATATCTTCATAATCGT
Source organism: Eucidaris tribuloides (assembly GCA_001188425.1). Classification (NCBI taxonomy): domain Eukaryota; kingdom Metazoa; phylum Echinodermata; class Echinoidea; order Cidaroida; family Cidaridae; genus Eucidaris; species Eucidaris tribuloides. The sequence continues at coordinate 16,079 of JZLH01S0619510.1, forward strand.
AGTCTGTTTTCTTATTTTGTTGGTGGAATAAGAAGTAACATTTTTTTTCCATTTAATACAGGAAAACTAAAATGACAGCCATACATGTCAATAAGAAGTGTGTAACTTATGAAATGCCACCATGTTATCAAGTGATTAGATTGCTTCATTATATTCTTCTCTTTCTCATCCTCTTTTCCCGTTTTATTTATCAGGGCCAAGTACTTTCGTGGGAAGCTGATTCATGGCGAGTTTGAAATCAGAGTCGAACAGGTAAGTACTATTATAAGACTGGTGGGATAAAGCACTTCACAAATGGATAGAATGTCAGAGGCAATGTGTCAGTCAAACCACCATGATTTCCCACAACTGGCTTTCTATTGCTATTTTGGCATTGTTATAAAGGTACTTATTGGGTGGAATTTCTCTAAAAGTGACATTTACAAACAATTGGCGTGTTTAATGAGATATAGATTGAATTGAAAGTAAGATTTTATTGTGGATTTGACCACATTCTAATGCAAGAAAAGAATGTGAGTGTAAGTGATATGTTAGTATGCAAATGGCTGTGTAGTGTGTACAAACTGGAAACTACCCCAAACTTATACTTTGCTTCTTTACAAACTGGGAGCTATTGATCAGATTTTTGTTCTTTGATTTTTTATTGCTAAAAGTGGGGGATGAATACATAACTTATCAGTGATTTGAGTATTTAATGAAAGCCGAATTTCAAAATAAACTAGACAAGCCCATCTCCAATTTGCATTTGGAGATCAATAGGGACATCAACATTGTTGATTCAACAATAACAATTGAAATAATCCTTGCCATCATATAGTTGTAAGGAGAATATGCAGAAGTACTTTTAACTTAGATGTATATTGCACATCTTGTTTTAATTCATATTTTTTATTTCTTGTACGGAGTGAGACCTGAGGGATAAATTACACATTTATTAGAAGAGCCCTTGGAGGCAATTTATGTCGCCATCACACTTTGTTTGTATAACATTTGAAAGTGGCGCCTATGATCGTAAGTCAGGCCACCATGTTTATTCAAGGGTAGTTTCAGTAGGAATATTTATGGACAGTGGGTGAAACAAGTTCAACTTAATGACAGATTCTGAAAGTAGGAATTGCAATGCAACCTTATTTTAAAGTAAACCAGTCACAGTTCATTTTAATCAGTGGAGTTATAAAAGTATCTTTGTAAGTGCAAAGTTATTGTGAGAAATGCATTATTTTTGTGAACTTCATAGTGAGAAAAAATGGTAATTGATATAAGAACAATAAGTTGATGGTAAAATATAAAAGGCACAAATAGCTGATTAATGTAAAGTTGTATATGCAGGAGATAAACATATCAAACAGGGGATTTGCTGTTTGAAATGAATAAGATGCCCAAGATTTTGAAATGCAAAATTTTGAAGAAAAAATGTGATGCATTCAGAAGCATGAAATACATCTCTGATTGCCTGCATCCTAGTGTCACCTACAGCCATTATTTAGATATGTATTGAGGTGGATTTCTTGGCAGGCTAGATTAAGGGGGATATGTCATGTTAAAGTTGTAGATAAGATGTTGAGGTTCCTGCTGCATCAATTAGAATATATCAGGAGCATCAGGGGATTGTAATTGTCATTTATTTGTGACAGGAAAAGATGGTGAGGAACGATTGGAAGATTTCAAAGGTGTCTGCCAGGATTTTATTGATGATTTAAAATGTCCCCTGGAACAGTTTATACAAATATGTAAGCCATTGGGAGCATGTTTGTAGTTTTGGTTATTGTTTGGAGGCAAATCTGAATGCAATTGAAATTCATTTTTTCCTGGGTTGGAGGTACACAAATTAAAGGGTGAGTTGATTTTGACTTCCATGACTATATAACCAGCATCTGGTGCTAATTTGAATTAAGATATCATTTTGATTTAAAAAGAATAATATCTTTGAAGAAATATCAAACTCTTCATATAATAGCAAACTGGATATTCTGTATCGACCCTAAACCATTACAGGAATTCTCAATTAGTGCAGGTGTATATTTTACATGCATTACTAATATCTTATGTAAAATTGTAGATTTGTAACAAAGGTTTACTTTTTTTTTTACCAAAAACATCCACCAATTGCCAGTACTACTTGAAATATTTTCATGAGCTGTGTCATAAAAACTAATTGTTTTGAAATTATTTGTGTTTATTTTTCCTGCCAAAAGTCAAAACTGGCAAGTGGGTTAATACATGTATTAATTCTGTCAAAAGCTGGCAAGCAAAGAGTTAGGTGATATGAAGACCCTGATCATCTGGCTGTTCTCTCAGTTCCTGACAGGTTGAATGAAGAGAAATTAAATAGGGTCCTTTCCTGTTGAATGGTCATTTATCTTGACTTGATTGTACTAATAGACTATATCTGGTCATCAATTATCTTGTCTCGTTTGTAGTGGGAGAATGTATCTGCTCTTAACTTATTTACCTAGAGGAGTTACAATGTTGGGTTACAATATGACAGAAAGAGTAAAGCCATTAAAATTAGAGTAGGACAGAATTATTTTGAGACATTTATATTTATTTATTATATATTTTGTGTTTTCTTCCCCACCCCCTTCTTCCTGATATCATCATGCAGTGTGAGTTCTCGGAGCTAAACCTGGCTGCATACAGTGATGCTGGTGTCACCTTAGACTTACGAGGCATCAGACAGGGTCAGCGTGTTGTAAGGTGGGTTATGGCATTGATGAGAATTATTTTCAGATACGTTGATAAAAAATGGGCAATTATAAGTAATTGCTGCACAATGAGTGTATTTATTAATGTGGTATATTTCTGCTGATGGAGTTGCTGCGATATCAACAACAAGGTAGAGTTTTGATTTTTAATGCATTTCAAATGTGATATGTCTCCATTTGAGAGATAAGTTGCACCTGAAGTTTTCATGCAAGTGAATGATAAGGACAAGTTGAAGTAAAAAAGAAAAAGAAAACATGAATTCTACTATTTCTATTATTTCAGTTATATGGTAGTTACTGAAATAAAGAAATGAAAGAATATAAGAAAACTAAATTAAGAATAAATTTGTTTTCTAATTCCCATGATACCATGGCATACATATACTTCCATGATTCAGTCAATACCATACCACAGTGGCTGTACTGAGACCAGCCAGCAGTCATAGTGTTGTTTGGGATGTCTCCAATACCCCTCAGCGTTTGTATAACTGACGTCTGGCCTGTCAGGAATAACATCACATTGTGGTCATATAAATATGGTTATTATTCACCAAATGTAGGGCAGTAGTTCAGACAATCAGGCTTTATCAACCCCCCCCCCCCCCCCCCCCCGTGCTTTCATCATGAGATAGTAACATATTCATAGGTATAGCTTTAGTTATCATATAACTGCTGTCACTCATTTGAAATTGTAATTGCTAATTGCACCTCTATGAATTATTTATATTTTGGAGCTCTGTTTTGGTAAATTTTGTGAAATGTATGATAGCGAACTGAATGTAGCAATATTTGTTTTTTGACATGTTTGTCATATTAGATAAACTTACAAAAATGGTGCTGTGACCTTTTGCCGTAAACATTGAGTACATTTCTGTACGCAAGTAAATGTCTATTGAATTTGGTTTGGTTTGGTTTTGCTCTAAACTAAGTAATAAGTTCCATACCTTTTCTGTCATCATGGGAATGAGAAAAATATAATAAGAAAGTCTGACCCAGATAATGTAATTAATCATGTCATGATGACATCTTCCCCTGATCAATAAACCATTATCTAAATTTAAAGGGGCCATCATAATTCATAATAAATGTCAGATGTCTGAAATATTTCAAAACAAATTTATCCCTTTTCTCATACCTGATATATGTCCCTTTCCATTTTCTCATACCTGATTTACACCCTTTTGTTTGTATTGTCAGAATATGTGAATCATTATGTACAAAAAGTAAAACAATTGTACACTTTTGTAGTTTCTTTACCTGACAAAATAAAGCATTGTGTAGCCATACTAATCTTTTGGACCTCTTGTTTGAAACCTGGAATAGAAGCAGATTTTATGTTTCAAAACAATTATTCAGCACTTACGGGTTAAATATATTCAGAATTGAGAGAAATATGAAGCGACTGTAGCTATTGAGTGGAAAAACACCTCACTTTAAGGTCTCAACCATTTCCATAAAAACAGGATTAAACTTGACTTTTATATGTGCATCTGTCATTATCATGATTAGTATCTTACCCCAACCATCCAAGAAGCAAATAAACTGTGAGGTAATAAAACCAAACAGTGATGGATGACTCTATTCCAGCACAATAGATGACCGCAAATTGAATTTTGACCAGCCTCCGTTTGGTAATGACTTTGAATAAATTGAGTTTGGCTGAAAAATTCAATAAGAGAGCTATTAAATGGTTCATTTACTGTACTTGCATGCTGCCTCCTATTGCTTATGTGCACTGCTGTCACCACATCTTCATACAAATGAGTATTGCTTATGCATATACCTCCCATTTTCTGCTTTCCTCTTCCTGCTCCTCCCCTCCCCTCCCCTCACCTCCTCATCCTCCCCTCCCTCTCCCCTCCTTTACTTCTCCCCTCTTCCTCCTCCTACTATCTGTCCCACTATTTCTAACACCATATCATCATTACCACCACCACCACCACCACCACCACCAAAACCAAAATTACCTCCACCACCATCACTGCACCACCACCACCACCACTACTACCACTACCACCACCACCACCACTACCATCGCCACTACGACTACCACTACCACTATCACTATCACCACCACTATCATCAGCCACTAGCCATACCAGCCACCAATCATCTCAACATCCATCCCACACTCACCATCACATCATCATCATCATCATCAATCACGAACCGACCAACACCACCCACCAACAACCACCACCATCATCATCATCAATCATCTAATCACCACCATCCACCATCACCCATTACACCATCACCATCACCATCACCATCACATCACCAAATCACCGATCACAAACCATCACCCCACCATCACATCACCATACCATCACCGATCATCATTCATCATCATCAATCATCACATCATCATAATCACCACCACATCACCATCACCATCACCCACACCATCAATCATCATCATCATCATACACCACCAATCCACCATCACCATCACCATCACCATCACCAGTCTACCATTCACCATCACCACACCATCACCATCACCAATCACCATCACCATCACCGATACCATCACCATCACCAAATCACGCATCACCATCACCATCACCATCAACCATCACCATCATCCATCATCATCATCACCACCAGTTACCATCACCATCACACCACGCATCAATCATTACATTATCACACCATCACCACCAACCATCATCATCATCAGTTCATCATCACACCATCATCCATCACCCATCACCAATCACCATCACCATCACGCATCACATCATCATCATCATTCACCACCATCACCATCAACCATTCACCACCACCACCAATCATCAATCTCATCATCATCAATATCATCACCATCATCATCATCAACCACATCACCATCACCATCACACACCACCACTCACCATCACCACCACTCATCCATCACTCCCGCATAACACACCATTACCACTACCTATACTACTCCATACTAATACCAACTAAATACTACTACCACCACCGACGCCCACCAGCTTCTACAAAACACTGCTACAACTGCTTCATCTACTTACTATTCTCCAAGTCAAAATGAATCAATAATCAGGAGGTGTGTAGTAGGTACTGATAATTGTATATCACTGTCACATTTGACAAGAGAGGGCGTTTGTGTATCTACAAAGTCCTGACTCATTGAGGGAATGGAACATGTGAATGAAGTGTGTGCACTGGTGAGATGCATGAAATTCTACTATGAAAAGAGTTTCTCATGAAAGTAGCGTATGCTTTTAGTAGTTTGCAGACATAAACAATTGCACGTATGTAGAATTCCATGTGGATGTAATATGGTTATATTCATGTTATTTTGATGGATCTGCTGAGGTCATACAGATGAAAACTATAACAACTACGTGGCACAACTATAACAAATATTTCACATTAGAAATTGATCTCAATTTCAATGTTATGTTTGAATAATGTGTAAGTCATTAATATCCTCCACTCCAAATATGTCCAATATATTTTTGTTTCATGTGATACACTGTATGTGAGACAATAATTTGTTGTTCTGAAAGATAGCCTAATTTGTAAATTGATAGCTTGATGTCTTCAATAAAATTACTTGAACATGGAAGGAGCAGCTTATCTATCTAAATATGTCTTTCGCATAGATTGTATGAACTATATTCTAAGGAATAATAAATTCCCATTGATTAATGGATGCAGGGCAACAAGAATTGTATCATGTTGTACACATAATGTGAGGAGACAGTGCCTGCCAAAAGACTGGAGAGTGTGAAATGTGACAAAAAACATGTCCTGACAACTACCAACAGAGGGCACTAGTCATATTGGTGAAACTGGCTGTGAGAGCCATTTTCTTTTCCCTCGTATGCTAACATTTACCTCCCAACACACACATGCTTTATGTGTTGAAAAACCCTATTGTGCTAATGAAAAATAATTCAAACAATAGAGATATCATCATTGTTACCATGATAATTCTTGTCATCACTGTTGTAGACATTTTTTTTTCATGCTATTATAATTTGATATTACAATTTTGGGTCAATCATTGAATTATCTAACTTTCTGAAATAATCTTTATTTCATTGTAAGTGGTTTTGAGGTGGACACAAGAAACTGCAATTGACTTCACAGGAAAAAAAGACAATGTACAGACAAATCTGACATGTCCTTAAGCAGTTTGATAAAATAAGAGAAGTTAAAGATATGATATTATCTCTATCAAACCTCTTGGGTTGCGAGAGTATAAACTCAATATTATACAATATGTAGTGATTTATCACACTGCTATCATGGGGTAGAATGTATGCTGATCTCTCTTTCTCTTTGGTTCTTGAGCAATAAGAGAAATAAGGACTTATAAACCAATTGATAGATACATTAATACATTTAAAAAAGTTTTTTTTTGAAGTGCCAACAATGTTTGTTTTTTGATAGTTTATTCATCTTTATAGAACATGGGCTGCAATCTATTTCTTTTGGCAAGCACATTATTTTACTTATTCAATTCTAATCTTTTTTAGGACCTTTAAGCCTGACTTTGTCTTGGTACGCCAGCATGCTCGTAGTATGGAGGTCCAGGAAGATTGGAGGAACCTCATCATTGGATTCCAGTATGGCAATGTACCCAGTCTAAACTCCTGGCAAGCAGTCTACAACTTCATGGATAAACCTTGGGTGGTAAGACTTGGTTGTTTGGTGGAAAAGTGGAATTTCTTCTCATTTTGGCTTTTTGCACTTAAAGTTAGGCTACATACAGTTTGATATAAATTTTGGGATTTACTTTAGTAACAGTCAATAGCAGTTAAACTTCTGACATTGCAAGTTTTATTTGTTGTGAGAGAAGTTTTCTCATAATCCAATAAAAATATTTTGAAAAACACTTTTTTTTCCTGAATAGGAAATCGACACTATATGAACAAATAACCCCTCGACTAGCTGTATTTAGTGGATAAATATGTGAATAAATCAAGCTTGTTGATCTGTCACTTATTTATTGCAAAATAATTTTTGTCTGCATGTCGACTTACTTCAGTATTTATTTTGTAAGTGTTTAAACTTGAAAGTTTAAGTTTTAGTGTTTATCCCAGAAATTTCTTGTATCTATTTTCATTTCAATTCTTAACCATCCTCCTTCATTCTTTCACCCTTTTAGTTTTCTCAGCTGAGCAAGATGCAGGACAAGCATGGCAAGGACAAGTTTCCGCTGATCGACCAAGCTTTCTTTCCCAACCACCGTGAAATGGTAAGATGATTTATTTGAAAGGGCGTGAGATGAACATCTTAAGGCCCTGTCACATATTAGCGTTCAGAATCAACGTGTGCCTAGCGTATATGTTTTTCGTCGCAAAATTTTGGCAAAGTCCAAACACGCTCAAGCACGCTCAAGCATGTTCAAATTCCAGGTCAAAAAGGTGTGAAAACTAATGACCACCGAATGAGAAATGAATGGTTATCACATATCCAGCGTCCAGGTTATGAGTGACAGCGCTTGTGCGGCGTGAAATGATGAAGGAGCCACTCTAGGAGGATGTGACGTCAAGAAAAGCAAAAAATATCACTGTGCGTTAGCTATACTGTACGAACACGTTACACTAATGGTAGACTAGCGTTAAGAACGTCAGACGGGCGCGCGCGAAAGCTGATGGAAGTTGATCAACACGTTGTCACATGCTCAAAATTTTGAACACGTCCAAAATCAAACGTCGGGCAGCAGCGTGCTTCAACGAACCCCGGCGACCTTTGGACGAACAGCTAACTAATACAACGTATGTCTACCGTGTTAACAACGACTACATGCTGATGTGTGACAGTTCCTTTATCTTTTGACGCTATGTGTGCGTTGAGCATTCGTTATGGCAACGGATGGGGTGGACGTGTTTTGAAGGAACGGTGGACGATTAACCCTAATCAGCCCGGGCTTTTTTGAAATTGCATAGCTTTGGGGGGGGGGGGGGCTAATTTGGCCCCCCCTTCAGATCTCGGCCGCTGATCGCGCGATCGCTCCGAAAATTTGCACGTGCATAGAGCGGACGTAATCTCCAAGACTGTATAGTTAGATTTTTAAAAAATAATTATCTTCTATTTTTTAACTAATTAATTATGCATATTTATGTTTAAAAATCATATTTTGCCTATAACTCCCTTTAAAACAGCTCACAGAATGCTAATTTTTGGTGATAATATTCTTCTGACATTTCTCACAATTAATCTGTCAAAAAAATGCTTGAATCAAGAATTAATTTCTTATGTATTTATTTGTTTTCATGAATTCTTATGTAATTTCTGTGTTTTTCGACCTTTTGTTTATTAATTGTTTTTTCGATGAAATTTCTTCGGGACACTTTTGCGATCATAAACAGCATACAATTAGTTAATTCAATCAGTAAAAGTAAAAATAATCATACATTTATGAATTTGGGCTGAAAACACAATTTGCATTGAAATAACACACGATTTCATGTTTTTGAGCGATTTTGGTGTGACATGCGCAAGTACGAAAAAGTTGCGTAACTACGGAACCGCGTACCCGGACATCGCGAAATTTGATCTCAAAAAGAATGCGCAACACTTGAAAGTAAAAAGTAGCGAGCGACGCGGTCAAAAAATTCGCAGCGGCGGCATGGTCGCGATTTGTCGGGGGGGGGGGGGGGCGCTATTTTAGCCCCCCCCCCCCCCCCCCCCCCCCCCGGGGCTCAGATAGGGTTAAAGAAAACGAAAAACAAACGTGTTGGAACGTTCAAACAGCGATACTCAACGAATACATAGCGCACTGGTAAGCACGTTACCGCAAGCTCAAAATTTTGAACATGTCCGAAATAAGAAATCAACACCAGCGACGACCCTTGGGCGCACATCTAACGAATACAATGTACATGTATGTAAAGCGTATTACTAACGACTGACAACGTACGCAAAATTTTCGAACACGTTAGGCACACGTTGGCTCTAAACGCTAATGTGTGACAGGGCCTTTAGAATGTGTGTCAGGGCCTTTAGAATGTGTGTAAAATATGGAATTAGTTTGTGAAGTGCTGACTAAGAATGTTTCAGCAAAAATATTGTTTTATAATTATTGATGTGAATGAGTGACTGAGCATTGTGAGGAATGACTTGACCTATTCAATTGATAAATAAAGTTCTAGCGGCCCCATTGTTCAGATACTTAGTAAAGATTCCAGTATTCATCCTTTGCTGCTGCTGTGCTGGCACCATTATAAGGCTGGAGACAGTTGTGTATGTTACAGAATAACTGGAACCCCCACCCTTTTAGTGGGTTTCATTGACTCACCACACAAACATATATAAAATATAGAGAGATTACAGGAGAAAATTTGAATCTTATTTATCATTCATGAGGCATAATTATCATTACAGAATTGTCAGTAAAAGACATGTTTAAGCCAGAGGCTAACAATGACCACAATTAAAAAAAAATGTGAGCTACATTATCCTCCATGCTACAAGTGTCTATGATCAGGTATAAAACTGAAGCCCTGAAAAAGTGTATTTCACAATGGTGATTTAGTGCTGTAAAAAAGTAAGCATCTATAAGCACTCAAAATTGACCAGATTCACCTGCCCATTTCCTCCCCTAGACTTACTGTGTGCAAATGTAGGCTATTTTATCCTCCACCAGAGTGGAAATTGTTTATTCATGCATATCTTGCTAGTGGCAGCATAACTTTCCAAACTTTTGTATTCTAGGGTGTTTATTTGTCCAATTGAACACTGCTATGTAGCTCAGATATCAAAGTTTGACAATTTTTTAAATTGAAGCTCCACAATGTTAGCCTATTACTTTAAAGTGATGTAAAAAAATGAAAAGAATGAACCACAAAGTACAATGATTCTTTGTGTCACCACTAAATGAAAAACAAATATTTTGATGTTGAAATATATTTTAGTCATAGGACAAGACCACTTTTTCAGAATTAAAATCTAATTGTATGTTCCAGGTAACAGTAGATTTTCAGGTCTCTTACACTGAGACATTCAATAAGTTATTGCAATTTGAGAGTTCTACTGTAATTGAAATAATATCAGAAATTTATTGTTAGATGGATGTCTGTTTCTAGTATCATTCAGATATCAAATATGTGGGTGATGACACCCTTTAACCGTTCCAGACAATCCTATTGGATTGAATTTGAGCTGTAAATTGAATGTTAACATTTCAATTTGGAAAGGTGACATGTTGTAGAATGGCATACCTAGACGGGCCTTGACATAACATCACATCCCATCAAAGCACAATTACCACACTGTAAGTGGCACTGTTGGCCCACTAGAAGCATTTAGTAGCTCCATGCTAGAAGCTGGGGTGATTCATTGATTGAATTGAATGTGAGCAATGTTACACTGTGATTACAGCAGCAAAGCAGCCAGCAAACCTATAGTAAACCTGCTGTGAAAGAGTTTAAAGGTAGTAGCTAGATGCAATGTGTGGGGCTATTACACAAATAGAATGCGATTGGTGTACTGTTATCACATGATTGTGAGTTGGTTTATCATTGCACTGTTCACATCACCGCCATGTAAATTAAATTTTTCAGTACTTGTTCTGATGTTCCTATTACATTTTTTTTCCATTCTTTTCACCAGTTCACACGTTGCCATGCACAATGGAAAATCAATGCTATGATCACTAAGACTGCTCATTATCATTTCTGACTTAAAAACCCCCAAAAAACTTCTTTTCTTACAAAATAAAATGGTTAAAATTTATATCACATAATTTGCAGAAACAATGTTTAAATGTTATTCATACAGTAATTGACTGTTGTTGATCAGAAATCTGTGTTCCTACCTTGGTGGCCTGTTGAAAGTACATATACCATTGTGCTCATTGACATATTTGGAGTACTTTTAAAATAAATTTTCAAGATAAATGTGAATCACTGATGATTTAGAGATCTCAACCTACTAAGTGTGGTTGAAGGTTGAACGGAAGTTATAAAGATAAATTTATATGTCTGCATTTAGTCAAATAATGTTTCAATATCACCATTTCTTGTTTTATTTTATTCCTCATAACTCATAAAGTGAAATGTAAGAAATACCATCCCAACCAGCCACCACAATTAACATAAAATGAAGTAGTAGATATATTAGTCAAAGAAGATACTAGAAAACAAAAGGAGACTGTCTAATTTTTGTTTGTGACTTTTTGATTTTTTTTATGATGAGCTCATTGTTGTTCAAATACATTTCACAAAGCATAGGATCACCAGTAAACAAAATATACAATTTATCAAATAGTATATGACATTTTAAAATGAGATATTATATTCAGTCTGTAAATTTGAATATTTCTTATAAAAAGGAGCAATTTGAATTTAAAAAAAGTATTTTCAGAGCTAATTATTTGTGATTTAAAAATGAAAAATGAGTATGATAAATGTTTATTTTTCCCGGAATAATTTAACAAATAATCTTTCTTCGCACTTGAGACATTTAGTGACTCCCACACAGATACTCTACTGTTTATAAGTTCAATTCTTGACAAGTTAGCTCATGGAAGTTACCCTTGATAAGTTTCTGATGACAGAGTACACACTGTGGTGTAGACATAGTGGCTATTCACCGCACGGACACCGCTTCCTAGTGGGGTGTCATGAGGTTTTTTTTTTCGCTTATTGCTTGAAATAACTCGATGATTGGTTGACCAAGCAGACAACAGATCTGCAGGAGCTGATTGGTTAATTTGAGGCGGTCCGTCATTCATTCATTAATTCATTGACAGCCAGACCAGATGGGAGACAGGGAAAGGGCCGTCCCGGTAATATGCATGCATGGATGAATTGCATTTCCTGTGCTAACCACCACCCCAGCCCCCACTATCAGCTGCATCACCATTCTTGTTCTACTCTGATCTCGATCAGAGCCGCGACTCTTGATTATCAGCTGTGACAAGATGTATTTAGGATTCCAAATACCCGGTAACCCTGTGAGTTACGTTCTTACGTACGTCTCGTCTTGCCAATTGAAATGCATCGTTTGAAATTGACCACTGACTCTCAGCAGTAATTAAATCTTTCCACTTCATTTATTTCATTGTCAAGAAAATTACAGATCCTATCCTGAATAATTTATATTTGTACCTGTTTATTCCTCTATTCTCCCAAACTTCATGCCTATTAATAATCTTTTAATTTTTATATATTATTCATGCTGAATGATTACTACTGGTGCAGGTAACTGTTATCAATTATTACTACCAGTACTTCTAGTTTTTAACACAATATAAAAAGCAAATATCACTCCCCCATTCAATCTTTAAATGGTTACTCTCTATTTCTTGTGAATAATGTCCAGATACTTCATCAAATTTGTAATTCACTCTCCTTTTATATTTAATTGTGAATAATGTCTGTTGTAGGCCACGTAGTTTGAAACAAATGTTTGATATTAAAGTCTTCAATTTATTTTGGTTAACCCGTTGACTACGAGACTCTGTAAATCCCCATAGACTTTGTACAGGGCCCATCCGGTTCCCGTAAGCAACGGGTTAATGTAACATAATCATGCATTTATCTACTGAAATTACTTTGAAGAATTAATCTGAATTAAAAAAAAAATATATAATTATGTTAAAATATATATTTCACTTAGACAAAAAAAGTCATTGTCTGACCAAATGTGCTCAAACCTACATTTTTAAGTGTGACTGCATTTTCCAAAAATTGCAAGACTATGAAATATTATTGGTGATAATACATGATGACCTGTGTCTACAATTTGATTTAGAATGAATTTAATTTTAGATTTGTTGGAAAAAATTACTAAGCTTAATGTAATTGTAAAGTGTTAATGTCATAACAAAATTATTACAACCTAGTGGTTGTGAAATTTTAAAAAGATGTTGCAAGTCTTTAAAGACTTGCTCATACTTATATTCTAGTCATGATATACAAATCAAATTATATAATAATGATAATAGTGGTAAATTGAAACCAGTGTACACGAAAGACAATTACAGTGGTTTCCGCATAATGGGGTAACATTTAATGGGGTACTTTTCCGTAAATGGATAAACTTTAGCCGAAAATTTCTTATGTTTCTTATTGAAATATTGATATACAAGATTCTGGATAAGTTGGAAAGAGGTGAGCTTAATTGATAATTGATACTAATACCTAAATATAACAACATCTCAAATGAATAGCAAGTCTCTTCCCACTGGATTTCTCCTTCAAATATTCATGGATGTGCCAGGTCATTGACCCTCTCTTGAAGTACTCCCATTCCCAGTAGGGGCTGTTCATATGGTGTGTTTACAATCAGGAAAAGTCTGGGTCTAATGAGTGTGGTCAGTAGCCATTTTAAAATCACTGGACAAAAAATGAAATATGATGTCAATCTGATTAGACATAGATACAATGTATGGAAATGTGAAATATTAATACAGTATCATACTGTTGTATCAAGTTTATTGATAGTTTATATAATGATATGAAACTAGTGTATCTGGCTAGCTTCACATAATTATGTCATCTTGTATTCTTGTGTAGAATTAATTAATTCATAATATAGCAAAATAAAACAAACAAGAAACATACACACAAACACATACACATACACACACCAAAAAAAAAAGGAAAAAAAAAACAACTCACCAGGGCAGTGTTCTGTCTATGGCTAAGTATGATAGATGTGCACAGTTGGAATTCTACTGTAGAACACTTAA
>JZLH01S0619520.1:17648-28058 GCA_001188425.1 Eucidaris tribuloides
TTTTATCCCCACACTCAAAAATGCGATCGACACCGCTGCACAGGCTCGTGACTAAGAAGGAGTTATGTTCCTATTTATTTGCTATACATGTAGCAATAAAAAGTTAGTCATGATCTTAATTCAACATTTTCTGATCACTGCTACTAGCTAGATCGTTTCTTTTCAGACGTATTTCCTTGTTTTCTGTTACAATATTTTACATTGACCGGTAAAATCTCTCTACAATTTTTTCTATTTTTGGTAAGAATTTTGTATGACATAGACTTGCCCTTCAAAAAGGGTCATCTTTGTGGGCTCTTTTCAAGCTCTTGACTTTCTTTCCCAGTTTTCTGTGCCTCGTTTCAAGAAATACGATTAAGGAAGTTACGTTTTTGAACATGGATTACCACATTGGAGGATTCTCTCAGCTCTTAAGCTCCTAACACGATAACCCGATCTAATAATAAGAAAGATGATAAAAGACATTTAAATTGCACAGATACTATATAATCATACTCTACAGCGCTTTCTCTGTGGGGCTGGGCAAATCTTGCATAAAAACCTTTTTTCTTGCAAAAATAACATTTTCAGACACATGTATTAGTGATTACTGTTTGCTTGTCAAGACGTACCCTGGTCGTCTTTTTTTAATGATCGACTAAATTGAGAACTTATAATGAAAATCGATAAACGCTAGACGTTCACACTTGTCTTGCACAGATCTGTCTTTTATGACTTTCCAAATCGTAAGAGTAAAATTGCCACAATCCCATTTCTATTGATGGTCTCAAATGCCGAATTTGCATTTGTCCTTCGCGCTCAGGTTCCAACGACGTGAAATATGAAGACAACGACCTTCACTTTCGAAGCGCTTGGTAATCTCACGATGTCATCACCTATGCATCTTTCGTATTGGTCAAAACTTTTGGTCACGTTGATGAATCACGGCGCCATGCGTTCAATGTGAAGGATCTGGGACTAGAGAACGGTAATGATTGGCGTCTCTGTTTACCGGCAAACCTGGGTCAATTATGGGATGGATGGGGGCACGTAGTAGGAACAATGGTCAAGGTTCCGTGACACTTTCACGGGGACAAAGGTTTGAAAGTGGTTTTGCGATTTTCTGAAGCGGCTTACTAAACAATTTGGCATGTGGTAACCCTCTTTACAAAATGTCGGCAATTTTTGGCAGGGTTCAAAATTGGGTCCTCCAGGGGTCAAATTGAAAAATGCGTCCAACTGGTTAGTAATCATACACAAATTACTCGTCTTTTCAAGCAGAATCCAAAATTGTAATAGTTTGCCATATGTCTTACATCCGTTCAGCCGCCATGACCACAATGTGGAAAGGTCAAACACCTTTCGCGCAAAGGTCAAATCCTTTAATTTGCCCAAATTTTAGGATGATTTATATCTAAGTATATGGTTTTATGGCATGACTAATTGAACTAAACAACTTTAAACCCAAATAGTTTAATTCTTAACTTTGAAATTTCCAAAATAAAATATTAAAGACACTACTATAAACAGTGTGGAGCTTATTTAAAAAAATTGCTCAAAACCCTGCTTTCTGACACACTCTGGTAGTGTTTGTGGCATGGAAAATAAACACCTTCTAGAACACAAAAGTTTGGACAGTTTATGCATGTCACTAGGTACAATATGTGCAAATTCAAATTTGGCACATTAATTTCCTATCCCAGTGATAGGAAATTCTGCAACACGCAGTCTATGGCGGGAAAGGCTGGAAATGGTCTCTCATGATTTTTACTTTTTTTAAAGCCACTTACTGATTCGTTTTAAAGCTGACAATTTTTTCAGGGCTTTCATTTTTTTAGAGCATGTCAGAGGACACTGGTTAGCATGGCTCGGATCATGGCCAGCCCCTCAGATTTTTTTAACTAGAAACACTGTTAAACAGTGGCTTTGAAGACAAGATGCATAGGATTGCATGTAAGTACAGATGCTGTATCAGCCATATGTTAAAGGACATAAACATGATTTGTGAAATTTCAAGGTTAAGATTGCCTTTTTGGTGGTTTTAAGTTGTTTAATTCAATTAGTCATGCCAGAAAACATATACCTAGATATTAAAATCAGTCAATTTGGGCAATTTACGAATTTGACCTTTGACCGAAAGTACGTGCATTGACCTTTCCACATTTGTGGTCATGGCGGCTTAACGGATGGTCAGACATATAGCAAACTATACCTTTTTGGATTCTGCTTGACAAGACGAGTAATTTGGTGTATGATTCAAACCAATTGGACCATTTTTTAAATTTTGACCCCTGTAGGACCCATTTTGACCCCTGCCAAAATTGCCGACATTTTGAAGAGGGTTACCCAAGCAAAATTTGTTTAGTACCCTTCAGACAATCCAAAGCCATTTTCAAACTTGTGTCCCTGTGAAAGTGTCACGGAACCTTAACATTGTTCCTCTACTAACTTGACTCCCCAAATGAAATTTAATCGTGGTACAGACAGGCTTGTATTCATACATTTGTGTGGGCATGTTCTTTTCCGACCCCCAAAATGGTTTTGCTTATTCGCTTCTGACCCCACCCCCCCCCCCAACTGATTTGCCCCATTATACACCAATTGTTAAAGGTCCGTAGCCAGTAGCCGGGGGTGTGGGGATGGATGTTTAGAGTGTTGCATACGCATGAACACCCAAAATCTGAAAAGTCCACTTTTTAAAGGCCCACTGTCACGACAGGATGAAAAGCGGACTAATATCATAAAAAGGTGCACAAATCATACCCATAATGTAACGGGAACAACCATGACAGTGTGGCAAAATGCAACATTTACATTATTTTCCTCCTACAATCTGTACACTATAGCACTGGGAGAGTCCATGTTCGTGAATATGTGCCTGTATTCCAGGACTAGTTGACATCCTCTCTGTGGTTGAGATAACCCTTGACAGTAGGCCTTTAAAGTATAAGCCCCAAAATAACAAATTACCACTATGAAATATGGAAACATACAAATTGTTGGAATTAAAGCCATGCACCAGCTGAAAAAAACAACACTCAGCTTACGATAGACTGTGGTATTATGTGGATTTTATCTACCAAACAATATCAAAGATCTGTTTGTTTATTTACTTACGCACCCCCCCCCCTTGAAATATCCTGGCTATGGTCCTGTGTTGTTCATTGCCGAATGCGATGGTGCACACTTCCACATGAGGTAGAGTCTAAACATAATTGAAAAATCCTTCAAAAACAAGTTATTAATCAGGGGAGAATGGAACCAACGTGGATGGATATCCAATCCTCAATTCAATTATTTCGGCAGTGTGAGGTTTTGACCAGCGATTTCACGACGTGTGTTGACGATCGTGTATGTGTGTAGATGATTGTGTATATAGCCGACTATTATTGTCAGTAATGTGATTAAAATATCCATTTATATATTTATTTTGATGTCTTTTTTTAATTCATTCACTTTCTCCAGAAAACAGCCCTGAGATTGTTCAAAGAATCCACGAAGGACCTTCACAGAAGACTTTGCTACAAAAAGAAAATTCTGCAGATGGAGTTTTTGAGAAAAATAGTACTAAAACGGAAGAAAAATATAAACATTCTCAAGATGACGAAACACATAAACAATCTCAGAATGACGAAACACATAAACAATCTCAGAATGAAGAAAAGCTTCAAAATGAAAGCAATAAGCCTGACGATGTACATGGAGAAGTAGAGGATCGTCCTGCTCAAGTTGTTGAGATATCTAACGAAGGATCTACGGGTGATAGCACCTCCCATGATGACGAAATCAAGAAGGAGGAAGAAAGACTAAACATCGTCAACCCTGAGACATATCAGTCGGAGGACCAAGATGCGGCAGAAGCAGCTGAGACGTTCCTTCGAGATGTTGAAGTGATCAACGAAGAAGGTCAACTAATCAAAGATAACCACTTGGCGTATTATCAAGACGACGGCGAAAATCAAGAGCGGGACCAGAATATACCTCAACAGCAAAAACAGGAACCGGCCTTACCAGACCAGCAAGAACATGATCATGATTTAAGACGACAACAAGAGCAGGACCAAGATTTACCAGAAAGGCAAGTAGAAGATCAAGACTTTCCACGGCAGCAAAAACGGGAACAAGACTCTCCGGAACAGCCACAGCAAGACCAAGATTTACCACAAGAACAAGATCAGGACCAAGATTTGCCACAGCGGCAAGAACCAGAACAAAATTTACTACGACAGCAAGATCAAGACCACGAATTACCACAACAACAATTAGAGAAAGACCAAGAATTAGCACAACAGCCTGGGACAGACCAACATTTTCCACCACCGCAAGAACAGGAAGAAGACTTACAAAAACAGCAGGAACAGGGCCAGGATTTACCACGACAAAGCGAAGACGATCACGATTTACCAGAAAAGCAAGATCACGATCAGGATGTACCGGAAAAGAATCAACTGAATCCCGATTTACCACAGCAGCAACAAGAGGAACAAGGCTCCCCGCTACTTCAAGAAAGTCGCCAACCTGCTGTAGAGCACAAACCTGCTGTAGAGCAACTGCAGGAGCAACCACCACCAGATGAACAAGGAGATTACCAGCAGGGACAATCAATACTCCATGTGGGACAAGACGAACGGCCAGAGGGACTAGAGGAACAGCAAGGAGGGTTAGAGGAACAAAGAGGAGAAGAACAAGGACAGGAAAATCAGCACGATGAAGAGCGGTCACAAAGGCAACCGCGAATGTATGTCATACAACCGAATGAGCGATTAGTCGATCAAGTGGAACCATTTGGACAAGATGGATATAAGGGATTTGACTTACAAGATCAGCAACAGGTACAAGTATAGACTAATTACATTCAGTAACAAGGGACGACCATTATTTACAAAATCAGTGAAAAATGTGCCATAATGCTATAAAGAACTCGGTACAGAATATGCACAACAGCGATAGCAACAACTACTTCAAATGCCAGACAACTCAGTTATAACGACTAACTAAAGAGAATAATTGCAAAGCAAATCAATTTAATAAAAGAAGACGCACGTATGCTGCAGGGTATGCGTATTTTTTTTTCCAGATAATATAATAGTGGTGTTTTAGCTTTTGATTAAAATTTACAGCAGCGAACAACCGTAATACTCTTCAGTAAAACTGTAAATATTACTTTGAAATAGCATAATTGTTTGTGATATTCACTGTGCAATAACAGTGAGGCTGGGTTGTTTTATCTATTTTTTATCGATGTATTTTAACTTTATTATCATTGTCACGAAACGTTGTGAAGCACATGTAATATGAATTTGTAAGAAAGTACATAAAATCACAAAACTAGTTCCAGTCGTTATGATTGACTTTTGTGGACGGGCAACCGAAAAAACACCATTTCCTTTCGGTAAACCTCTCTTACTCATCACAATGTTAGTCTCTAATGACAGACGTCGGGGTTAATTTTTCACGTAACACAAAATGTTGAGAAAATGTACTTTTGTTCAACAAATACCGAGGAACAAATGACACATTCACAGCAAAGTCGTAAGTGTTAAAATTACACCTTTGTGTTAAAGGCATTGTATAACAATGTTTCCAGTTTAAAAAATCTAAGCTGCATGATTCCCCATGCTACCAGTGTATCTGACATGGTCTAAAAATGAAGCCCTGAAAAAATTGCTGTTTAAAACGGTCATTAAGTGCTTTACAAAGTGAAAATCATTCAGAGACCATTTCAGTTTTCCCCCATAGACTGCTGTGTTGCAGAATTTCCTATCGCCTGATAGGAAATTAATGTGCCAATTTGTATCTGCACATTGTACCGTACTAGTGACAGCATAACTGTCCAAACTTTTGTGTTCTAAGGTGTTTATTTGTCCATTCAAACACTGCCAGATATGTCACTTAGCAAAGTTTGACAATTTTGTAAATGTGTCTTCCACAGTGTTATATAGTGTCTTTAAAAAGCAGTGACATACTTGGGAGAAATAAAAAACGCCTCTATAGTACCAAACTCGTTGGAAGATATATCAGTCTATACACCAGCTGAAGTGTGTCTCCTGGCTGGAAGGATTTGTCTTGAATTTGTTTACTTCCTGATAATCGAGCATGACCATAACATCACTTTAGTTGTCTTGTGCCCCTAGAGAAATTAATCCCACAGAAATCTTCACAACAAATTTGTCTGTCACAAGGCATACTGATGGAAGTTATTTTAGAATGTGTCAACTTTTGACTAAAAATTTTCACAGTAGAATCCTTGCTCAGCTTATTTGATTCCAAAATAGATTTACCCCAAGTTGAGGACTATCCGCAATCATATCATTACCTTTAATACAGGATAACACCGTGACTTCCACAGCGTTGTTAAATTTCGGTTTTATTTTTTACTTCGAGTGTTGTTATTTTTCCCCTGTATGGATTATTTTTGCACTCGGTTATGGTCAAATTCCTGGGTGTAATTCTATCACCCGAGGGTGTGGTCCTCTTTTAACGCCAGGGATATTAATTCCATCACCGAATCATTTCATGTAATAATCATTGTGAATGGAATAAAGCAATTATTTGATAAGACTACTACCTAATTAGCAATATTACCACATGGAGTGAAAAACTCCTGGATTGACATTGATTTTATGACATTCACCAAACAAAATTGTAAATCATAAGAAGGTCTTTGTGGTCTTCCACATGAATTAGCCGTATGTGAGGCAATAAATGAATAAATAATTAATTAATTAAATAAATAAATAAATAAATAAATAAATAAATAAATAAATAAATAAATAAATAAATAAATGAATGAATGAATGAATGAATGAATGAATGGATGAATAAATAAATAATATTAGAAGACGCATGGGGATACATAAATATATAGCGTATCTCTCGCCAAAATGGTGCAAGTGAATAGCGCCAACTTTGGCAATTAGAAAATACTCTTTTAATACGATGGTCTCGTCTCCATCAAAGGTACATTCTTAGAATTTGAATGCCAGTTTTTCTGGCCAATTTGCTTGTTTTAATCTTGAGATGTTTTAACAACGAAAGGGTGAAATAACAATTGTGTCACTTTTACTTCAGTCAACGATAGCATCCGGCCCTCTTCCCCCGTAAAATAGGGACATTTGTAATTTCACCCTTTCGTTGTTAACAGCATTTCTCGAAATTAAAACAAGCAAATTGAACAGAACAACGGCCTTTGGAAGCTAAGACTTTGAAGTTGATGTAAGCATTATGTCACAATGTTGAGACACGCTGTACAGTAACCGTAATTACCAGTTGATTAAATTACCAGAAATTTTGCAGCTGCTTTTCACCGCACGATGTTTTGTGTAAATATATTACAGTATATCATATTATATAAACGGATTTTTATATTTAATACTGATTGTAGGCAGATTTAAAACTTGAATTTACATTGCATTAATTTTAATGAACATTTTTTTAAAGTAATAAGTGAATGACAGTGTGTATATAGTGGTATAGATTTATGCTCTGGAAAGTGCAAATGTCGTGCTTTAAAAACTAAATTCACTCCGGCATTGAGTGTCGTGTTACGACAAACCATTTTGGAACTAGTATTGAAAATGGCAACCATTGATTCCAAAACTTCTGTATAGTGTATGATTAGCTGTTTATCAAGAGACAGCTCATTCTTTTTATATCCAGCATTGGTGAAATAAATGCTATAAATGCAATAAGTGACCCAGATTTACTTTTGTAACAAATGTCGTTTATAATGACTGTTTTTTTTTCTAATTTGCTTCCTTAAATTTATATTCTTTTAAATGGTCGAGAAACCATTCCAGATGACACATAACCTTATGCTTGAATTCCACCACCCCCTCCCCCCCCCACGCCCGTTTCGACATACCAACTGATGACGTCAACTCTATATGTTACTTTGTGTGTGCGTGCACAATTCTCTAAACCAGTGAAACCCATATACGTATTAAAAAGTAAAGACACACGCAAGATCTTTGTCATGTGACAAACGACACAGAAATTGCCGCCATTTGAAGCGATGGTATAATAATATGTTTGAAACAACTGGTGAATTAATCAATAAAACAACAAAAACGTTTTTTTCTTGTATTTCTAGGACTGATATTCAAAGTCTTGCAACTCTGCTTCTTGTAATATCTCATAAATGAATGGCGTCAGTGTCAGTTTAAAGCCAAAGTTTAGTTTTGGGAATTTTTTGTTATTTGACAGCTTTATGCCACAAAGTCATAACGCTGCAATAATAGATTCTGAATGTCTTTAATTTTTTTTTATTAATTAATGAAAAATCTCGGGGGGATTTTTGACTATATTTTACATTATAGCATCCAAAGAGTTAATAAGGCATTAAGGTTATATGAGTTATACCTCATCTGAAAGAGCAGTCTATTATTGCAGGGTTATGACTTTGGGGCATAAAGCTTTCAAATAAAAAAAAATTCACAAAACTAAACTTGGGCTTTAATATCTTTAACACCCGAATTGAGAGTTTCATCACTAATAATTATGCCGAAGAGGAAGCAAACACACACACACACACACACACACACACACACACACACACACACACACACACACACACACACACACACACACACACACACACACACACACACACACACACACACACACACACACACACACAACACACACATATACACTTGCAGATACACACACACACATAAATACATACACATACACTCACATAATAATAATAATAATAATAATAATAATAATAATAATGATAATAATAATAATGATGATAATAATAATAATAATAATAATAATGATGATGATGATGATGATGATGATGATGATGATGATAATAATAATAATAATAATAATGATAATGATAATAATAATATAATGATAATAATGATAATAAATTAATAATAATAATAATAATAATAATAATAATAATAATGATGATGATAATAATGATAATAATAATAATAAATGGAATTGTATAACGCCGTTATCCATTTTGTTTAAATGCTCAAAGCGCTTTTTATACATACATACGCACAATACACAACACACACACCACACACATGCGCGCGCACACAGACATGTATTTGTTTTATACATAAGTATGTTTGTTGTTTGTTTTTGTCCACAATAGTAGGGGGCCAATGTAAAATTGTGTGAAGTTCATGTTAATTATTGGCAACATGTATAAACATATTCTACTTGGTGTGACCATTTAGAAAAACGATGTTGCCATTTTTTCCCTTGACCTTTGGTGACCTTGACACAAGGTCAAAGATCATAGTGGTCATACATCGTCCAAAGTATATCGACCTTGGTATCAAAATGTGGCAAATTTCGCAAGGAGCAAGCACAGTAGCATTTATTTTGTTATTTGACCTTTCGGGTTTTTTTATTTGCCAAAAAAACCTAATTACAGTCAGTAATTTGCATAAATTTGCCTGTATTCAAACTAGTCCAAGCCACGGAAGACCACGGAACCATCTTTTGTAATTTTCTTGATGTATTCTAGTCAGTTTGAGGTTGCTGATTCTAAATCCGATCAGTACCTGACTCAAAACATTGAGCGTTTTTGGAAAAACACAAAAATTCAAAATGGCCGCCAAAACTATTAAAAGGGCACTAAGGTCACATTAGCGTACACATTTCAGTCATCATTTTCAACATATGCATATCATTGATGGATTCTAGTCAATTAGAGGGTGCTTATTCCAAATCCAATGGATGCCATCCGCAAAACCTTAAGCGTTTTTGTAAAACCGCAAAAAAAAAATCAAAATGACTGCCGAAACCATTAAAAGTCTGGTGAAGTCCTATTACCGTACACATTTCTGTCATCTTTTTCAACATATACATTTTATTTTGATGGTTTCTAGTCAACTTGTCAGTGCTGATTCTAAATCAGGTGGGCGCCGAACAAACAACCTTGGGTGTTTTCGTAAAAACGCCAAATTCAAAATGGCTGCCTAAAGCCTGATAAAACCCAATATATTGGCCTCTATTAAACTGCATGTTTAAATCAAACTTTGGACATATAAAATTGTTTGATGGAATCTGATCAATTGAGGGTGCTGCCTCAAATCAGATGGGTCTCGGAAGAATAAAAATGAGCATTTTTGGCACTATTATGTTGAAAATGATGACTAAAATGCGTAAGTTACTAAGAGCCTTTTTAAGGGTTTTAGCACAATCATAATTATACATGTACATACCGAGAATGTGAAAAAGTATTGTGTAGTCGTGCAATTTAGCTGAACGAACTGATTTTTCAGGTTGTACATTTCTGATTTCCTATTATTTATAGTATACAGGGGGTACATAACTTTGACAAAGGGCTTATTAAATGAATGAGATGTGAAGGTCATCGTGACGTCAGTGGGAATAATAGACATGACCATGTGCAATATCATTTCAATGCAGAGTAAGGGTTATTTGGAGTTTATATTTTTA
>JZLH01S0619522.1:53567-66756 GCA_001188425.1 Eucidaris tribuloides
ATCGGAAGAAATCAGGAATTCTGTTTAATTTTGTGTGTGCTAATGGTGCACTGACTTGTCCAGGTATAGCATAATAGCTATAGGGCGGTACCTCTTAATTTCAACTTAAAACACAACTGACTACATGTACCTTTTATTGTAATCAAGACACATTGAACAGAGTAAATGTGTGCAAAAGACTAGTTCTAGTTACATTTTTTTAACCCTAAAAAGGCTGGGGGGGGGGGCCGAATCCGCCCCCATAGACGTTTTGCGCAATATGTCTGCAACGCGCAAAGCAGTTGCCATGGCGTTTCATGACTTTTTTCTCTCGAATCTCGCGCATCTTTTGAGACCAAATTTGCGACGTCCGGGTACACGGTTCCGAAATTACGTAACATATTGTACTTGCATGTCACCCCAAAAATCGCTCCAAAACATGATTTTGTGTACAATTTCAATACAAATTGGTTTTCAGCCAAAATTCATAAATGTATGATTATTTTTACTTTTACTGGTTGAAATTAATTAATTTTGTGCTGTTTATGATCACAAAAGTGTCCTGGACAAATTTCATCGAATATACAATAGAAAACAAAAGGACGAAAAAACAGAGAAATACATAAGAAATTCACAAAACAATGAAATACATAGGAAATAAATTTTGATTCCGGATTTTGTTCAAGTACATTTGCTAAGAACACTAAAAAGAGTGTCTAGACCCCAAAATTAGCATTTTTGGAGCTATAATTAGTGATTTACAGCTTACTTATGATTTTATGCATAAATTAGCATAATTAATTAATATGAAATTGATTCCGGGTAATTAACTATACAGTCTTGTAGATTATGCAATGGACGTGTGTGCTGATTCTCGGCACAATCGCGCGGTCGACGGCCGAGATCTCGCGTGGGGGGGGGGGCAGGATCAGGCCCCCCCCCCCCCCGAGATGTAGCATAGCCAAAAAAGCCCAGAGCCTGACTAGGGTTAAAAGGGATTTTTTTTTAGGAGGTTGGGGGGGGGAGGGGGGTGGAGGATCGTGCAAATAACTACAAAACTATCCAGTCTCTGGCTAACATGCTTGGAGTATAGTCCAGCAACCAAAGTTTCTGCTGTGAAAATTTCATGGTCAAACATTTGCTCTTTGATGAACAATTATCATCAGAAACCTTTGAGACATACAAACTTGTTGTATAGCCTTCTATGGGTTTGATTTCTAACAAGGTTATACTTTAATTCATCACTGATAAACAAATACATCAAGTAAACAAATTAAAGACAAATCTTGCCAGCCTGAATATACATGTTTACTCTAGCAAATTTATATATTGGTACGTGTTTCCACTCTGGAGCATTTTTTTTTACTTCTCCCAATCATGTCAGGTATTAATTTTTTTTTAATATGAAATTGTTGTATTAAACATAATTTTTTTTCTCCTTTGATTGTACTGATGGTAAAGACAGATAATTATGAAATCTTTATTATGTATATTTGTGAACTGTCACCATGGTACCCTGATAAAGTCGCACATCTTATGAAACAAAAACATAGATAGAAAAATGCTTTTGTGAAAAAATATAAATATTAAAACTTTTGCAATATGTGAAGGTCATAAAACTTTAGATTTTTGAAGACACTTCATACTATATCATACCTCATTACTTTATGGTATCGTGGTGATGGGTCACATTTTATATAGCAACACCTGACAAGTTATTTTCGACATGTGATGGGCACACTTTTATAAGTTTATTCTTCCAGAATTTAGAGTAACTAGAGATATCAATAGATCAGGACTATGCTTACCTGGGGTTAATAATTTCCATGGCTCTTGAGTAGACTTCATTTATACCATACTTCTGTACATCATGAATAGAAAATATTTTGATGCCATGCTTTTCTATGAGGTACCTATGGAGAAGAAAAAAGGACAGACACACATGTTTACAATTATGTACAACAACTGTCTACACATGTACAATTATAATAAACACATAGAGACACAAAAAGTACAAATGTCTCACTGCTACTAAATACAGTATCCCAAAAAAGTGAGCACATCCCAAGTAAACAAATACATACTTTCATGTAACTTTTCACCATATTGATATTGTACCACATGCCTTTCAGTACTAATTATTCAATGGACAAATGTGATATGAACACAGGTTTAAACAAGTTTTCACATGCCTAATTCTGAAATATTGTGGATAATTTTATCAAGTGTTGGCAACAAAATTGAGTACACCTCGCAGCCATTCCATACTTGTCTCACGTGAGTCACGCAAGCTGTGTGTTACGAGTCACAAGTCAGGGTACAGATGATTGATTTACATGATCGGGTAAAGCAGTCAGCTTCAATACTCTCTGTTTTGATCTATACCTTGGATTGTGAATTGTGTAACATGAAACATGCGTGACTCGCGTGACATTTACGTGGAATGGCTGCTCGAGTTATCTGCATTGAAATGTGGTCAATTTAGGACTTATGTGTATGTAGGTCATGTGGTTGCCATTTCCCCTAGCATTAAAACCAGTAGTAAAATGGCAATAACCCTCAAAATAATATAATAAAATAATATAAATATAACTTTCTGTTAAAATTGAAATCATGTCATCAGACTTTTTAGTAAACTGATGGGTAGGGTACACAAATACACGTAACTAAATATGTTAGACAAGCCTTGGGCAATCTGTTGGGTTATAAGAATTACCTTGCATAAAACTATAAGTTGAATACAATTTTCAATCATTACCCCACAAACATTGTGTGTTATAAAGTGACCCTGAAAATTGCTATCCATGGGATTTCAGTTGGACCAATAATGATGTATAATGTATTGTAACACTGTGGTTGAATTCATCATACTCTGGCTTTGTCATTTTTAGTTTGGAAAACAGAGTCAAATCGGCTTGTATCTTGGCAAATATTTGCAGAGAAGAAATTTTCACAGAAATATCATGCGAAGAAGAGTACCGATCAATTATTTTCAGGTAAGTAACAGGAGTAACATGTATTCACAAGTTAGTGTATCTCTCAACTCTTATCTCTCAAGACTCATGATTATTATTTTCTTGCGACGTGATTTTTGGGTACTCGCCTGAAAAATTGTTTTGGGTACCCAAAGCCAAAAGTCCCAGCCATAACTACAGGTATACAACTGGGACCAGAAAAAGATACAGATTTTTTTTTTTCATACACAAGAATACCGCATAGTCACCTTTCACCAACATCTAAATCCCTAAGGCCAATGTAAGCGATATCTTTGCACGAGATGCACGAATCCAGCCATTCAAAGTTGGGGATTTTGGGCAAATACTGTTTCAGCTCGTGACAAACGAAAGAGAGGACCATCCCATGAATATTCGTCGATGGAGAGGTCTGAGGAAGGTTGATGTCCGCATGAGCGTCAACCCACAGGACACAGAGATCGGGTTTGGATCTCGTGTGACCGTGAATCGATCCGATGGATAGACCGTGATCTCCACCTAATGTTACACACAGTTCATCGTGATCTTTGGTGACCTTCTCGACGCCTTGAGAAATCTGTGGATGAGGAAAGTAAAAGAATCTGGTTCAGCTCGCTGTTAAGTGATTATTTGAAATGCTTATTGAAAAGGAATGGATTGCATAATAATTTAAGTTTACTTTTTTTCCTACATGAAACAACAAACAAACCAATTAAGGGAAACAAAACAATTAAATAATGTATGGGAAAATAGCTACTGGAGTAGATTTCATCAAGCCAAACAACATAAATTTGGCAGAGACATTTTTTTTTATAAAACTTTGAATGATTTTGTACCCACTTGAGCAAAAGTAAATTTTTGGTCGATCAGATTTTTTTTTTTGAAATCTGTCACAAAGTGCAGTAATATCACAGTAGATATCAAAATTCAACATCAAACATACCAATTTCAATTTGTTTAGAATAATATATTGTGATTTTCAAATGATCTCACTTTACCAAGTGTCTCACAAAAGTGGACAGTATTGAAAAGTCTTCCAAATGAAAAATGTGAAACTTTTGGGGGAAATTTTTATATAATGCATTGTTTGCTGAAGGTTTCATTTATCATATGAAACCAAAAAAATCTCTCAATATGTTTAATATGTACTAACTGTATAGTACTATTCAAAAGATGATGAAAAATGTGTTGCATTTGAATCTGGCATTTCATTTCGGCTGCAGTCTGAAGTCCCCCCCCCCCCCAAGCTAAGAAATGGTTGCTGATTTGATGAAGGAGAATGGCAATTTCACATTCCGTAGTAATTGTCTTTTCATAGATGATAGAAGGCTTTCATTTTTCATTCAATTTTCAATCAATTATCTTTAACTTACATCTCAAGTTTTAAATTAAAGTATGGGGCTGTATGACCATGGTAGAAAATAAGCCCATTTTAATTTTAATCACTTGTAATTACACTTGCCAATTAGCCTTAATTACATAACAATTATAATAACACAGGCTTGGGAAAAGGAAACACTGAGTGCACATGGAATTTTCTTCCTACCTTGTGTAGAGCTTTTCCCAAGAAGGCTGCATTTCTGACATGATTAACAGTCAATTCCTCTCGTTCATAGGCAGGGAAGACAAGATCACCATGGTCAACTACAGTCCTCCCTAAGGTTATGAATAAAAATAAATCAATCAAGTACATGATAGGGAATTATCAAGGAGATGATCACAAAACTATTTTAATGAAGGACATAAGGAGAGGCAACTGCCCAACTTGAGCTGCATGAATTTCCTACCACTCTGCCATCCATACTCAACTTTTGTCACATTTGAAATTTTGTACAATTAAGCTGGAGTAGTAGAAAATCATGCTAATTATTGTTCTACATACATGACATGTAGCCTTTTTACAATGATTCCAAGTGTATTATATCATTTTGTTGTAATGTCAGTTCATAATGCATGGCTTATCTTTTTTTGAATTTTCCTTATCATGATCTGTTCAGTTGTAGATGTACTTGTATCTGTCATATAGAAATGTTATTTTGTATGTATTGTGAAACTTTTGATATATATTATTACCTGCCCATTATCTTTAAACATAATGGACCTGGTATAGATGTATACAAACATTTCTTGAATAAAGAAGTGATTTAAACAAATAAACCTTTATGGGGTAAATGTTTTTATTTCTGATGTATTTTATTACTTTCATCAGATTACCACTCTTGAAAACTCCAAACTGAAACCTGTAGTAACTGGGTTGGGACCCTGTCAGACCGAACCGAATCAAAACATGGTCAAAACAATGTTGCTTTCTGTAGACCCTCTTGTAACTAGATCGGGAGATTCATGCTGCCAACTGTTTATAAATAGCAGTTTTGGTGAGCAGTGTGTTGAGAGAGTTGTTGTATTTTTGGACAATTAGACTAAATGCACTACTGCTCGTGATACCACAAGTTTGATAGCTGAACAGCATGGAGGTCTCTCTTGTATTCCCACCGCCCTGTTTCTACCTATTACAGGCAGTAGCACTCGAGTCATGTGCAGAGTATTCATAGCTAAGGGGATTTCTTGGTCCCTTCAATTGCAGTGCATGCATTTACACCATTTGGTTTTTATGACCGATGATATTTTGGGCCATATTGTGCCTCCCACGATATTTTGAAGTAATAAGATTGATATTGTGTATTCAATATATTTTCAACATCAACTAATTTTAATATCATCAAAATATTAGCTGGCCCTAAAGCCAACACAGGCATTTTTCAGATGGCTAACAATATCAGAAATATGGAACGTCAACAGAGTTAACACTTCATGGACCAGTTTTAATCAAAGAGTATGTGTGTTTGTGTGTTGACTTGTGTGTTGACTTGTGTGTGGACATGTGTGTATCAGTGTATCAGTGTAAAGGATTGACTTAATTATGATATGGCCAATACACTGTAGCCATTCATATAGTACTATACAATACTGTATTGTTTCCCTGAACTTTACAAATTTAATCAGATGTGAGCAAATATTTGATAAGAGAGTTAAATGTTTACAATACAAGAGCAGCAGCATGTTAATGTGTTCTCTTGTTTGTACAGAGGACAGACGGATGTTTCAGTAACATGTTTGAAGGGCTCCACAATAATTGTTTTTAGATAGCTCTTGGGGCAAGTACAGTGTATATGATCACTTTCAGACTTTCACTTGACCAAATATAAAAAATAATAAAGCTGATAAAAATCATTATTTCTCACTACTTTTAACCACTAAGGCCCTCATATGACATTGAAAGTTCATTATTATAATTGTGGTTGGTTGGAAAACACATGCACATGCACCATGGCAATACACACACACAAGCACTTGTACATGTACTCTGAGTCTTTGAGTCAGAGAGTTGTATTTTGAGCGGCCAATTGCAGCTCGACTCGACTGGCATGTGGAACCGAGATGGGCTTGCATAATTTGCTCCTATTCATAATTGACAGCTGTAGTCTGCACTCCATATACCTTTCTGCTTCAATAGAGAGTGTGACACGTTCAGAATTCTTTCGCAAGAACGTAATATTCCAAACACATGTAACATTTGATACATTTCAAACTTTCAAACGAGAATTTTTAGGTGATACAAGATTTTGTTTAAATCTATAGAAGAGTCAGCTTATTTCACAAAGAAGTTGGTTAAGGGTTAAATTCAATGATTTTATTTTACTTTTTTAAACCTTGTTAATCACAGGCTCCAAAGACTTCCCAATTTTAATAGGTTTAATTCTTTGTCTACATTACCAAGCATATTATCCTACAGAGGTTTGGTTCCAGTCTACAGATCCTAATCCTATGTATTAGAAAGTAAAAATACTTGATGATTGTACTGTAGCACTGCCAAGCAAAGCATTGGAGCAGAGGTGCTGTGGTGAGATTAAAGGCACGTGCCTGTTTGATCTACAGGTCTTGAGTTGAGTCCAGTGCCTATCTTATCTCCTTTGCTGCTCTCCACCCAGGTGTATAAATGGTTACCTGGTAGGAATGGGATGAGCGAGCCTATTGTGGTGGCTAAGGACTTGATTGATCTCTTTTAGGAGTGAATAAAAGTCTGATAGACCGGGGTTTTATAATGTAAGCTTAGAGATGATGTAATTCAAATTAGGCGCTATATAAATAAAAATTATTATTTTCATTTTGTATTGTTCTGATATGAAGCTTGTAAAAAAAAGGAGATTACATATAAACTCAATTTTCATGTTCTTTGTAGTTTGTACTTGTATGTACATGTAAGTCTGGTCTTAAACAAACATGTAACTCTTGAAATTCACCCTCACCACCATGGTAAACATGCTCACACCTTATCTGGGTGCTCTATACCCCAATGTGGTCACTTTAGATGTTACGCATTATGATCATTCAAGATGTTAAAGAATTACCCTTTTTTCAATGCGTGATCAAGGACATTTTGCCCATTTTCATCCTCATGTCATGAAAAATCAAGAAAAAAATCAGATGAGAAATGCTGCCCCCCTTTCCCTTTTCAAGGACACTTTTTTTTTTAATATAACACATATTCTCCACAAACCGTAGGCCCCATCCCAAAACATTTTATTTTTGGTCTCCAACTGATAAAAAACCTATTTTTCCATATCAGAAAAAAAAAATGGGGGGAAAATGTACACATATTAAGAAGAATTCCAAATGCAATGCATGATGAACTTGAATGATCCCTGTGGCAAAAAAGAAAACAAAATCTGCAACATCTTTCAGTCATTTATTTAATTTTTGATTGATTGATTGATTTAATGATTGATTCAATGTTTTATCCTGACTGGAACTAAAATTTGCATGAGGTTCTTAACCCATTGAAGCCCACTTCCATTACATCTTGGGGTAGGGTTTATAGAGAATGTTTGTGACAGCGAGATCAAATGTGACCTGTCACCACGATATCCTGAAAAAATTGCACATCTTTTGAAACACAAACATAGAAAGAAAAATACCTTGGGTGAAAAATATAAATATTCAAACTATTGCAACATGTGTAGAGGTCATACAACTTTTAATTTTTTAGGGCACTTCACTTTCATACTTTATATTAAAATTATGATTTTTGGCACTTTCCTCACCTTTGGCTCGTGTGACTTATCAGGGTATCGTGGTGACGGGTCACAAATAGTCTTCGATGGTTTAATAAAAAGGAAGTCAACTCACCCAGAGCCTCTATCTGTTTGACTAAGCCAGCATCTCGTATTACAGTTGGGCCATAAACTACACCATCTTTGTCCTGCAGTGACATATTAGAAATAATTAAACAATGAAAAGAATCATTAAGCCTACCATCTCTACAAAATTGTGGTCAAGGTATACCGATTAGAAACTGAAAATCAGAACATTACAGCTTTAAGGACATGAAGGTACAATACAAAAGAAGGAATCTACAGTCACACAAGAAATGAATTGGAGACAAATGTAAAAGCACATGCAACCAATAGATATTTGCCATTATTGGACACTGAAAAGTGATATCTTGATTGTGACTTGGGAATGAGCGAAAAGACCAAGAGTGGGAGAGCCTAGGAAAGATTTTCCCCACGATTTCACAAGCTGAAAGTTTGCCACTGTAGGAAACAAATGCACACTCTGCACACAGTTTTACAGTACAGTATGTTGATGAAATGAAATATCTAGGATTTTTAAAGACCAAATTTAGAACTTGATAATACAAGAATCAATTCAAAAAATAAAGAGCTTGGATGTTCAAATTTACATTTAAAAACATGTATTTTTAAGTGTTAGATTTCAATAAAATGTCAATATACATGTAACATACACATACTATTATACTGGTGAATAAATTATTCCTGAATCTGGCTCCCAGATGTTTAGATTTTCTGATTTAAAGGCTAAATGACATGATTGGGGGAGTCCTCAACTTGGGCTTGAAACTACTCCAGAATCAGTAAATTATGCAAGGATTCTCCTGTGAAAATCTTGTAGTCAAACGTTGACTCATTCTAAAATAACTTACGTCAATATCACTCGTAGACACGGAAACCTGCTGTTGTGGCTCTCTATGGGGCTTATTTTTATCGTACCCGGATAAAATTAAACTCCTATGTTTATGCTTGATTCTCCTTAAGTAAACAAATTACAGACAAATCCTCCTAGGTGGGAGATCCACTCCTGCTAGTGTATAGCTGGTATATATTTCAACTCATTTGGTTCTTGAGGCATTTTCAAGTGTTCCCAATCATGTCACTAACCTTTAACCCATATTGATAGCGATTCTCTACTATCTTTTAAAGTCTTACTCTACTGTGGGTGCTTTGGACCTTCAGTAAAGCATTTGGTCGCATGTGATAAGTTGGGCATGCAAAAAGGGTGGAGGAGTTACATTTTTCCGCACGTTGCGGGAGGAAAATGGGTGTACTGCACCAACCCCTTGTCCTATTGAGTCAGGTAAGGTCTCATTTTGAAGCTAAAGAATAACGCTATAAATGTGAAAATTATTATTGAAAAATAACTTTATATGCCAGGATGGCAGCAGTTTCACTTTGAAAATGTAGGGGTGGAGAAGCAGGTGGATGAGGAGGCACTGCCTGTATGCCTTACTACAGCATATATCCCAAGTTTTGCAATGTGTTACTAAAACTGACTGAATTTCATGTTGCACAGTACATTTCTATCATAATCAATGGTAAGAGGTAAACATATATTCTGTATTTTTGTATTAAATTATTATAGTTTATGGCCATGTGTCTCAAGTTGGGACCCCTAATAGGGTGGAGGCGTGACATTTTTCTTCAAATTTTGTAAGTTCAGGTGATTTTCATTGTGAAATTAAACTGATAACACCTTTATTTGGAATGTTTAGAAGCTTATTTATTCTTCTTCATATGATACCAAGATCAGGTTTATCCATCGATGCTAATGAATTCTACAAGCAATTTAGTTAACGAGGATGGAGGGTGGAGGAGCTGCGGACACGGAGCTGCGGACACCGGCTCAATGAAAGTCTATGGGATCAAGCAGAAAAGAGTACTACAAAATTTAAAACCTGTTGGAAAATAGTGTAGGAAGTACCAATCCATGTGAATTAGGTATCATTTGATTGGTAATTTGACATACTATGATAACAAATACATTTCAGAAACAGACTTCTCATTAATTTGGTTAATTAGCTAATTAGGTCATATTTTAGCCAAATTATCAAATGAGGTTGAGATACTGGAATCTCTCAACAGAACCTTCAAAATGTGTCTTAGATATTCTGAATCACTCTAATTTTGCTTGATATTTGTTATTATAAGCTGTAAAAGAGAAAATATGCATGTATTATAACTTTGTTTTGAAGTTAATGGCTAATTAAGGACATTAAAAGATAATAAAGGTTCTTGTAAGAGTTGTTATGTGAACTGTACATTTATGCATGACGGTCCAAATTTATTGCTCTACAGAACCTGGGAGTTGACAGGATATGCAGTGTTCCAAATTGTTGGGAATTATACTAGCAGACCATGCTGCCATTGAATACGACTTTAGTAAAAATATTCCACATGAATTAATTAATGATTAATTAATCTCAGCAGCAATAACTGTTTCACTGATTATTTTGAAAAGTTGAGTTATGAATTTTCATCAAGATTTTTTTGTATGAAGATGAAAGAAAACCCCTATTAAACTATATATGCTTGGAAAGGTCCTGTCTTAAGGAGTTCAATTCTGGCATTTATATTCACATAGGGTGTAACCCATTAATAATTTAGAGATCCAAAACAGATTACTTTTTTAACCAAAATTCCCAATTCTTTGGTTTGTAAAAATTCAGAGCTTAGACCTACTACAGAAATGATGCCATTTTGGAATCTGTGGATAATAACCTTTCTAAAAATGTATAGTTTTACTAGGGTTAGAGCTATACTTTTCGAACTATTGCATCATACAAGCGGAAAGACGTGTTTCGGTAAAATGTCACATGCGTCACGAAAGAGGTCCCCAACTTGAGACGCATGCCATTATTACTTTGATGGTCATATCATAAAATACTCTTAAAGGTTCCAGGACATACTCATGAAAATGAGTTTTAATTGATAGTTAATTGTTGTTGGAATACCATTCTATGGAAAGTTACCGGGGAAATCATCTAATATTAAAATACATTGTACTTAAGAATGAAATATCATTATTTCTACGCCAAGTTCGCCCCGCCCACAAAAAAGATGCAGAAAGCGTGCTTGCGTATCACGTGACCTCCGACGTCATCAGGGGACGCCGCTCTCTGCGAGCGGGCTTGACTTGCGTACAAGGCTGCCACTCGTAGGGGAAATCCCCTACCGTAGGGGATTTTGGCCTCTGTCGCCAGTAAAACAACAAACTTTGAGGTCATTTTTAATCATTATTATGGCATATATGGCCATCTCTAAATCATCTGGGAGTGATTCAGGATCAGAGATTTCCATGACTGACTCGCATCTTAATTTTGATGACAACTAAGCCCAGCAACTGAGACGAAATTTTGCCGCCAGGTTTTAACCAGAAGCGCAAGACGAGCGACACCGCTGCAGCAGGGCCACACAAGCCGACATCGGGCCGACATGAAAAATCAGGAATATTAGAGACTATTGGAAACAACTTTTGGTAAGTAATGCATATTCAAGCTAAAGTGTAGATAGTTTTACTTTTACGTAATTTGAAGTATGTTATGATAACATACTGAACAAGCATTTTAATGAAAGTGTCTTGCTTTTTACTGTGTTGGTCAGTGATTGAATCCTTGCATTGCACGCCGCGAGTGCAATATAGTTGGCTTAGCGGCGCGGCGCAGCTGGCCATTCGACAGGGGTCAAGTCCCGTAGCTCCCCGGCCGATGCAGGGTCAACTTCTTGCCCGTCGGTGTTGGACAAGATCGACTAGCCCAAATGTATACACACTCACCAGAATGGTCCGGTAAATCTGACGGCTCGTGGAATTTTTCTTCGAACAATTCTGTAATTTTAAAATTTGAACGATCAACTCAGATAACTTTCACAATTATTCGAAGAAAAACTACTCGAGCCGTCAGATTTACTGGACCATTCTGGTGAGTGTGTGTACATTTGGGCAAATCGATCTTGTCCAACACCGAGGGGCAAGAAGTCGACCCTGCATCGGCCGGGGAGCTACGGGACTTGACCCCTGTCGAACGGCTGCACTGCGCCGCTAAGCCAACTATACTAGCTGCACTCGTGGCGTTCAATGCAAGGATTCAATCACTGACCAATACAGTAAAAAGCAAGACACTTTCATTAAAATTCATGTTCAGTATTTTATCATGACAAACTTCAAATTACGTAAAACTATCTACACTTGTTTCCAAATAGTCTCTCATATTCCTGATTTTTCATGTCGGCCCGATGTCGGCTTGTGTGGCCCTGCAGCGGTGTCGCTCGTCTTGCGCTTATGGCTAAAACCTGGCAGCAAAATTTCATTTTAGTTGCTGGGCTTAGTTGTCATCAAAATTAAGATACGAGTCAGTCGTGAAAATCTCTGATCCTGAATCACTCCCAGATGATTTAGAAACGGCCATTTTAAGCAATAATGATTAAATATGACCCCGAAGTCGGTTGTTTTACAGCCGACAGATGTTCGTATTGCGTGTACTATATCACGCAAGTCAAGCTCGCTCGCAGAGAGCGGCGTCCCCCTGATGACGTCACATGATAAACAGCTTGTTTTGCATATCGGGGCCAAAAAATGTGGGCGTTCCCAAACAGTTTTTATTTTAGTGAATAACTCAAAACCTGAAACTTGCATCGAGAATTGAAAGTCAGATTGGAATTCAAGATGAAAAATACTCTACAAGATGTTGATTACCCAGTTTTTATGTCAGTACCTTTAACATGCCAGAGGGTTTGAACCTATGTGGACTTTATGTGATCTACAACTTTGGCATGTTAAGGGTTAAGATGAAGTCGCAGGGTCTGGAATTGAGATGAGGTAGAATACAGTATGTGTGAGTCCCATGAAAGTAAATCACGAGACTATACTCAGTCAAAGCTGTTGACTGAAGATAGTAATTTCCTTATTAATATAGCATGGACTAATCTGAATGTTTTGAAGCCACAATTGCACAGAAGATTTGGCCCTTTCATGCATAATACAGGTGACTTGCCGTATGTGCATTCTGCTCAAGATTGGATTAAAGCCCAAGTTTAGTTTTGGGGACTTGTTTTTATTTGAAAGCTTTATGCCCAAAAGTCATATCCCAGCAATAATAGATTCTA
>JZLH01S0619522.1:73471-89439 GCA_001188425.1 Eucidaris tribuloides
TTTCATCAGTACTCTGTTGTATAGCACTTCTTCACAAGAATAAAATAGTTTTACCTCACTTTTAGCTTGCCTGGGTCTTTCATGAGGATAAATTAGCCCAAATGAGAGAACACACCCATTAATCATACAGTATGTGGATGACATGTACACTGCATGCAGTCTGAATGATGTTATCTGATCCCACATTGTAACATAAAATGTGTGCAGTGGTTACTCAGTGGATGTACATGAAATTAAAATTTTTGTTGAAATAACTATTTCATTGACTTGTCCATCTTATTGCCACTTAATTCACAACGTGTGAGTAAGAGTTGGATTCTACTATCGCATCAGGTTGACCTGTATCAAAAGTTTGGCTGGTTAAGCTGATAGTATGTATATTGCAAACAAAGCCAAGTTACTGTACAAGTCGAGTAAGGTCTCTGTTTTCATGATTTCAAATTTTTAACTAAATGAACAAACATAAATCAGCATTTGACTTTACATTGTATCATCTCTTCACTTCTTTGTGTTTAACTTAGAGTAAATGTATTGATATGACAATTTTGACAATAGATGAATGATCATTTTAATTTTTACATTCAAATGCTACATGCACGAATATATTCAAAGTTTCCGAAAGTTGCCGAAAATTTCCAATATTTCCGGAAAATTTCCAAAAATTCCCATGGAAATTTTCCGCTGTGAAAATTCCCGGGAATTTTGCAACCCTATAAGTGCCCCCGACCCCCCCCCCCCCCCGGGACTGAAACAAAACAATAAAATTACCTGGCCCTTGTTAATTGGAACACCTAGAATACCAACATCACCACCACTGGGCCTGGAGCTACGAAACCGATGCGATGTCTTCAAACAATTCCTGAAGTATCTGGAGCAAACTTGAACACTCCTCATACCAGTTAACCCGTTCATGTTTGTGGCACTGACACGATTCAATGATGTAAAGCTGAACAACTCCTGAATGAAGAAATTCCTGGAATCCTGAATAACTGTGTGAATCCGTAGTGTAGCCAATGTTGGAATGTGATGCTCTATTTGTTACTGTCCATGTTACACCAACCTGAGGCAAAAGAATATTTATAATGGTTAATTTGCAGGTGCCTAAATGGTACATCAGTACATAGATAAGGTGTGACCAAGTGCCCTAAATCTGCATAACAAAAATTTACACTCAAATCATCATTTAAAGGGCAGTGACATGATTGGGAGAGATTAAAAATTTCCTCTAGAACCAAACTGGTTGAAAGATATACCACCAGTCTACATGTATACACCAGCTGGAGTGTATCTCCTTGCTTGAAGGATTAAATTTTTGTTTTAAATTTGTTTACTTATGGATAATCAAGCATGAACATACCAGTAGTATATTTTTCTCGTGCCCCCCCCCAAAAAAAAAATTAATCCCGTAGAAAGCTGCACAACAAATTTGTCTGTCACAACTAATTATGCTACATGTACATGTAGTTCTAATAAAATCAGTCAACTTTTGACTAGTTACAAAATTTTCACAGTAAAATCCTTGCATAGTCTGCTTGATCCTAGAATAGCTTTTTCCCCAAGTTGAGGATTAAATTTACCCCCAATCTAACCCCAAGCCGCTGCCACGAAGTGGGTCGGTGTGGCTACCAATCATGTAATTTACCTTTAATTGGTCCAAATATAAGGTTTAAATGAAAACAAATCATTTAAGATTTTGTTTTTAAAAATATGCAGTATCTCAAAATTTGAAATTTAACCTGTTGCCTCCGAGATTCTGAAAACCCCTTAGAGTTAACACAGGGCACATCCGGTTCCCGTAGCCAATGGGTTAAATTGTTGATGCACTCCTGATCACTGCCCCGTGCAAGTAACATGGCCAATGGCAATGCACATATCCGCAGATTTCACCATTTTTACATGACCGAGTCAAATCCTGTTAAAGTTTATTTGTACAATTTTCATGCAGTGTTATTCCTCAGGTATGCATCAAAAAATGAGAAACATCATTTGGTAACTTTTTTTAAAATTGAATAGTGTGTTATTTTTCTGAGTGAAATGTTGGGTGCACACAGCTTTGTCACAGATAGGTCCTGATATCCTCAGTGGGCCACTCAGATAAAGTGGTGTACACATGCGCATCCAAGAATATGCGTAAAAGGGAGTCTTTTTCATACAGAATGCGTAACGCACGTTCCGTCGTAAGGGGTCCTAAAATGCTAATTTTCGACAAAAATGTGTGCTTTTCATTAATGCAGCCTAACGCATTATGCATTACCAGTTTAATCTACATTCGGTGTTAGGTTTCACGAGAAACCCACGCAAAATCCTTGTTAAGGGGTATTATTTTCATGGAAGTAGGAAACCTGTTTAGGGGTATGGACACGCATGTGTACACCAATATATCTGCCAATTAACTGCAACTCTCTCACGCATACATGCATATTGAGCGCGAGACTCCCACATTTCAGCCCTTTCTCACGCAAATATTTTGTTTGATTTCCATCTGATGGCATGCATTTGGACGTCTCACTTAAATCTATATTATTGGCCTATTGGAGTCACACGCAAATGGATTCACAGACATTGGCAACTCTGTATCTGAGTGTCCCCCCCCCTTCCTCCCCTCCCCCTCCCCCCCACCATGCCCACAGTAGCTTTATGACTTAATTTATGTAGATCTAGTCTGTCTAGTTACAACAACAAAATCCATCATCAGATCATGACCATGTCCATCTCAATCATGTCAATATTTGCCAATTTAGTATGGTCAAGTGCCCTAAATCTGCGCAAGTCCTTAATCTGCAAAACCACAAATTCACACTCAAGTCATCATTTAATTAGTCCAAACGTTAGTAAATTAAAGACTCATTCACGATACGCTGCTGTTTTCGAAAAATATGCACGCAGTTCATGAAATTCGAAATTTGTTGATGCGCTCGGCGCGCTCGCGAAAATCACCGCTCCGCGCAACATAGCCAAAGGCAATGCACATGTGCGCAGACTTAGGACATCGTTTTACACGACCGAGTCGAGTGACACATTGACAAAATCATCTTCAAAAATATAGTAAAAGTGAGTTTTTCCGTACAATTTTCATGCAGTATTATTCCTCAGATATGCATCATTACATGAGAAACATAATTTGGTAACTTTTTGCTGAATTAAGTGTAATTTTTCTGTGTGAACTGTAGTCTAAGTCTTAGACTGCTCTTTAATTTACCCCAATCCCAAGCGTACTTCTCTTTAATTTACCCCAATCCCGAGCGTAGCGAGCAGCTAGTCTAAGTGTACAGACCCATACCGAGTCAAATTGGCCTTAGGCTAGCCTTTTTTTATTAGGATTAGGTTGAAAAAAGGAGGACAGTCTAAAAGTTAGTCAGACTATGTGAACTGTAGCCGGGTGCACAGATTATTTTAGGCCCATGCAGTGCATATAGTATTTTCTGCTACCTGCATGACCTGGCTACGTTGGTACATTCACCAGAAAGTAAAATTTGATACCGGTTACCAGTATGCTTGGGAGCATTACCTTAATGCACTAGACTAGCGTTGAAGCTTGGAACATGCATGCATGCACAGCTAACTGTTAGATGCTGAGTCGAGACTCGAGATTGCATTTGCAGGCTGAAACTTCGCCAGGCATGCATCTAACACAAACAATGCCGATGCGCGATATGCGACGGTCACACTTCGGAGGCCGGGCCAACAGATATTTTGATTGATATTTACCAGTATCGGATGACAAAGTAATTCCCGCAGCACAGATATGCGACATCCATTCACAATAGGCAGAAGAAACAAATGAATAAACAATAGCTAATGATACCCGATCCACTTCATGGACAGCGCGCGACTGATTATTTATTACGCAATCCAAGACAGTACTTGTACGTGGCCATTCATGGAGGTAGAAACCTCCATGGTTGCATTGACGTGTATACATGTACAAGATCCGCGGGCCCATGCGATGTGCATGTGATGTGACGTACATGTAGCCACTGAACTTGAAGTGCGCAATCGCAATAAACCCTGCCCTCGTCACACCTCCAAAATGAACCAATCATTCGCTGTCATCAAGTCTATGCCTACAACACGCACCGGTTATCAGCTTCACGATGTTTACAAAATTGCCGGGGTGATTGTCTGAGGTCCATAGAAGTACCTCTGCAGAACAGGAAGTCATGCAGTAAAACTCCTTAGAGGAAAATAGAGGAAAACACACCTTTTTTTTCAAACTATATTTCCACATTTGGAAACAGAAATCCATGTTGATGTTTGTGGGCATCGTAACAGTGTTTTCAGTTTTAAAAGTCTGAGCTACACGATTCCCAATGCTACGGCACTGCTATCTCCGATAAGGTCTAAAATTGAAGCCCTGAAAAAAATTGCAGTTCAAAACGATCATTAGCCTATGTGCTTTTAAAAGGTGAAAATCATTGAGCGACCATTCCAGTTTTTCTCCCATAGACTGCTGTTTTGCAGAATTTTCGTCCGCTGACATTAATTCATGTGCCGTTTTTATCGCTATTATTATTATTATTATTATATCACTTATACTGCGCTTTTCCCATTAGGCCCAAAGCGCTTACAATTGTATACAACTATGTAATCTTAAAACTACAAACTGCTAAAAAGATGGGTTTTTAACCCCGGGGGGGGGGGGGGGGGGGCACTCGACTTACAAAGTGATACCTATGTGCCGCACCGAAATCGAAAGTCGGGGGCTCTGGAACGGGCTTGAGCGAAAAATGCGAAAAATGGGGGTCTCTGGAACTGGAGCTAAGGCTTCAGAAAACCTGAAAATGCTATGCTCTGGAACTGCACCAGGTATTGATGAAGACTGTCTTATTGTAAGTGGCAAATCATTCCAGTATTTTGAAGCTGACACAGGGCTATTACCACACCAGTTAACGTGCGAGTAACTGAATATGTGAGACGGAGAGGGTACCTGACCCCCGGACCTGACCTAAGTGATCTGGTGCATGGGTGTATATAAATTCAGACAATTGCTATATGAAAGTTTGTGTACAATTCAGATTCAGATTCAGATTCATCTTTATTGTCCGCGTAAAATAGGCCCTACATAGAAAGTTTGTTTCCATTGGCTTGTAAGATTATTAATTTCACAATAAACATCACAATTACATAATAACATTAACATAGTAACGACATGTAATAGTATTTAAAACTTTTAATATTTGGTAGTCATTATTTCGTTCTATGGCAATTAAAAAATTGAAAACAAAATTGAATTTAGCATAGGCCTATGAAAACAAATTTCTTATAGTTGAGTAATGTAATGATATCCCTGGTTCTAAGGTGTTTGTATATTCAAACACTGTCAGATGCAGCAGGGGCGTCGACCGAGCGGGGGGGCGGGGCGGGGCAGTCGGCAACATACTAAAAACATGGGGGCGGCAAACACTCGTTTTGCCCCACCCAAAAATTTTGACCAAAAAAGAAATCCTTAATCGTAACGCAAGCAATAGCAAAAAGCAAATCAAGGCACAAAATCACAGGTAAACATGTTATATCAAATGACAATTTTTGCCCAAATTTTTGACATTTTTCTAACTTTTTGGCCCTCCAGTCCGAAAAATGGATCGGACTACAAACTGCAGTAGGTCTAAAATTAAAGCTCCGAAGAAACTTGTACCTCAAAACGATAATTAAGTGCTTTAAAAAGGTGAAAATCTATGATTGAGTACCCGGTTTTGCTATGCCCAGTGCCGAGTTCCCATGCAGAATGTTGTGTAAAATTGACAATCTTACAAATGGCACCATAAATATCCAAAGTTAGTGTGAAAATGGTGAAAATTTTGTCGGGTCATGCAGGGGCGGCATCCCTCTCAATTAGCTCCAGCGGGTTTTTGAGCTTAGTTTGTCCCTCTGATAACACTATTGTTTCGTGACATGGACAGTCGACAATGATTATAAAAACCATCCCACTTTCAAACTTTTTCACACTTCCTAAGGTATACATTTTGTAAAGCAGGTCATTTTGAAAACACGGGAATAATTTATCGTGGGTCATGGGTGGAGCACCCTTGAAGCTCATGAGTTGTAACGGTTTTCTTACCTGGTTTGACCATATGACACTACTATTGTTTTGGTAAATGGACAGTAAATGATAATTAGAGACCCATTATGACAACACCTTTTTTTAAAAGTGGACTTGGGGAGGGGGTGCATGCGCATCCGATGCACTCCCGGCTCCGGGCTTGACACCTCATCCAGATGTTTCGTGAATACAAGAGAAAGTGCTGAACAAAAAGTGGCTTTTGTGGATTAATGTGAGACTGTCCGGATATATCCACGTTGTTGCATGAACCCATGCCCCACTTTGAGTAAATAAACAGAACTAAGTTAAAAAGTTTTAAAAGGTTTTAAATAAAAAGAACAAGTTTGATGAACATAATAAGTCTATTTCAAAAGGCGCACTAAGCCCATTTTCTTTGTGTTCACAAAGTACAATATACTCGTACGCCAATCTAGTTTTGCGGAGTTGTGAGCTTACACACACCCGCGAAATGAGCATGATGAGGAGTTACTAGTAATTTGCCTGGTAATTGGAGGAGCTCCTTCAAAGAAGTGTACGTGTTGTAATTACTGCAAAAGTAATCTAATATATGAAAGCTTGGAATTCTCCTCAAATCATACACAAATTAATCTGTATTTTTGTGAAGCTCCGTCAAATCACTAGATATCTTAATTTTGTGAGTGTGTGTAAATTCACAACTGACAACTCCTCAAATACAAGTGCACACACACACACACACACACACACACACACACACACACACACACACACACACACACACACACACACACACACACACACACACACACACACACACACACACACACACACACACACACACACACACACACACACACACACACACACACACACACACACACACACACACACACACACACACACGCAATATACGC
Source organism: Eucidaris tribuloides (assembly GCA_001188425.1). Taxonomy (NCBI): domain Eukaryota; kingdom Metazoa; phylum Echinodermata; class Echinoidea; order Cidaroida; family Cidaridae; genus Eucidaris; species Eucidaris tribuloides. Next base: position 80,405 of record JZLH01S0619522.1, read on the forward strand.
GTTTCTGGTGGAAATCGAGGACTATATTTTAAACCCCATAAACCGAGGACATTTTTCTAGAGGGGACAGAAAATTAAGTATATTTTTGGTGAAGAAATGTTTTTTTGAGTGTTGCACTTGGTCGATAAAACTAACAGTTTGAATTTTGAAAAAAAAACGACTTCTCATGCTTACATTTAGACTGAGGACACACATCATATAAAATTCTATTGGGGGAACCGAGGACACATATGTTCCTACCATGGGACGGGGATATCCCCCCTTCCACACCTCCCCCCTCCTTGCAAGTATGACTACATAAGTACAGTTATTCACATACTTCCTGTGCATCTTTTCGAAAATCTGACTACGATCCCTTAATATATATATATTTTTTTAAATATGCCTTTAAAATATGTATTTACCGTGCTTAGAATCACGTCTTTTCAATACGTATTTTCAAAAAGCTCCTATACCGTGGGAGGGGATTCCCCCTCCCCCACACCCTCCCCGCTCGGCCGCTTTGCTCCCTCGCAAGTATACAATCCCTAATTTTGATAAAATATGTCATTGAAATATTTATTAACCAAAAAGTTCCTACCTTGGGAGATCACCCTCCCCCGCTCGGTCCTTTCCCTCCCTCGCAAGTATACTACCTAATTACACTTTTCCACATACTTCCTGTACATCTGTTCGAAAATCTGACTACAAACCCTAATACCTTTAAAATATGTATCTACCATGCCTAGAATCACGTTCTTTCTACACGAATTTAAAAAAAGTTCCTATGTGGGAGGGGGTATCCCCCTCCCACACCCTCCCCGCTCGGTCTTTTCACTCCCTCCGAAGTATGACTACCGAAGTACAGTTTTTCACATACTTTTTTTTTAACTGACAAAAATCCCTGATAATTTTCATAAAATACACCTTTAAAATATGTATTTCTCATGCCCAGAATCGCGTCTTGTCTATGCGTATTTTCAAAAAGTTCCTACCGTGGGAGGAGGGCATCCCCCCTTCCACACCTTTCCCCGCTCGGTCGCTTCGCTCCCTCGCATGTTTCCGTCAAGCCTCCCATTATCCCCCTAAGATTTTTGCTCTAGAACCGCGCCTAGCGCTTCCATGATATGGTTACAACCTATTATGTTTATACAGTGTGTCTAAAAAAAATGGTCCAATCTGAAATTATTTGAAAATCATATGAAAATCATATACCCTCCCTACTCAAAAGTATTGCAACATACACTATAACGCATACGTTTTACGCTGAAGGGTTCTTTCTATGATGTCCTAATTACGTTTATTATTGGAAAATAACAAATTATTTGAAAAGACATCAATGAATATTCTTTCTCGTTTCTTCTCCAAGGCGGTGAGATTATCAAATGCAGGCGCATTCACGACAGAGGGGCGGGAACATAAAATTTATCCCTTTTGCCTCCCTGTATATGGGTGGGGTGTTAATTCACACTAGTACAGTAATTCGGTGTCATATTACCGATGAAACGGTTTTGATGGTTTGGAAAGACTTCCATCAAACAACAAATATCAATATGTTCCCCTAATAAAGGGGTCTCAGAAAGAAGACCACACCCCTCGAAGACGAAAATGACCTCCTATCTTCATAAGACAGTGACAAGGAGGACAAAGCTACTAATTAAATATGATGGCATTCCCTTCGCATCATTATATCTAATGTACTGAGAAGTCTCATGACAATAAATTTTAAGATGTTTTCAATAATAAACTGCCTTTAGAATTGAAAAAGAATAAGAAATTATAAATTGAAGAGGTCTTGATTAAAATATGGGGCGTTCCCTCCTTACCACATCGGAAATAAACACATTGAAAGACGAAATGCATTTGGTATTTGTTTTATTATTGATTTTTGTAATTCAGTTTTTATGAGTTGTGTAAGTAATAATACCACCAATTCAGCTGTCATCATGACCAATACACAAAAGTGAGACAAACGTGGTTTTGCCTGACTGCACAAAAGTAATCATAACTTGACTTATAAAAGCAAATTGAATGGAATTAAGTTTATCAGCAAGAAAAATTATTCTGCTTTAATATGATACCAAATACACATACCTTTTGAGAAAATTACATACCTTAAACATTTTCTCCCGATTGGACCATTTTTTGAGACACACTTTACCAAGTGCATGTGAAAATTCATTTTGCCGAAAAATATCCGATTTCAATTGTTTTTAATAAAACTTAATTGATTTTACAATTTCAAAATTTAGGAAGGATGAAAATGTGGACATTGACCTCACTGAACCGTAGAATATGTGAAAAGTGTGGGGTGTAAGGGGGGAAACCATATAGATGAATAACATTATTTGGCTGCTTATCATTTACCAGAAACATTTTGTCAAAATCCTTTATCACAAATCCCCCAAAATGACCCCTGTGAATTTTAAAAAGAGATATTTTCACCTTTTGATATGTGATCACTCATGCATGACTTAACTGATCAATCACAAGTTCACACAGAAGTAATTCAATGAGCGCAGAAAAAAAAGTGCCAAATCATTTTGCTCTAAACCGTTTCTTTAAAAGTTGCATTCTGACAGAAGGGGGAAGTTACTCTTTGTTGAAATCTAGTGTGGACACTATTTGAAAAAAAAAATTGCACTAGGCCCCCAAGGAAAAAAAATCTATACATTTGAAAATGATTAGTAAACTCGCCTATTGTGGCCATCATTCTATCGGCGTTAGAAATAAACCATTGTCATACACAGGCTCATGAATTAAACAGCGAGTGATGCAAGTCTAGTGGGTTATAGGTCCATGATTTGATTATACTGACTGTTTAAACCAATTTTGAACATTATTTTCAGAACATTTAAATGGTGTCATCGTAACAATGTCATATCACGTCGCAATTTTCAATATAATGAGATCATACTTGTATATGCTCCAAGCAGAAATGCTTTACAGTAAATTGCAGTTGCTTTAGTTGATATACAGACAGATTGATTTTAAAATATCACACGACTTGATTTCATGAGAAATAAACCGGTGGCTTGCTAGGTCTTACTGCATCGAACACACGATAAGTCCCGAGAGGCCACTTTGTAATATCATTGAACTGTACTTTATACCCCATTATGTAAGAGTTGTATATAGGCCTAATGTATTGGTTAATGTTAACTCGTGAATTAACCCATTATGGAGACGATTTGATTTCACTATAACACACATTGTCCATAGATTCCAACACGAGTTTACTCGTACTAAGTCTAAAATGGGTTAAAATTCAATTTACAATGTCAAATATTGTACACTCTGTTCCTAACAAAAGGTAACCGAAGTCAGGACAACCATTTGAAAAATGCAAAATGTGATACTGTTTAAATTAATTCGGACAAGAGCGTAACTGACTCATATCATGTAATACCTTGCGTACAACATCATTACCACGGATCACTGAATTATACTCTCATATTTTCCGGGTTTTACAATGTCACATCAAAATAATACCTATCACTCATTTTCATTCAGAAGAATGTGGGAAGCCAGGGGGTGATTACAAGGTGTACACCATGCGCGTGTGAAAAACGAGTAAAAAGGGTTGTTTTTCACGGTCGGACGATGTACGCGCGTACATCGAAAAGGGTATAAAAATCGCCAAAATCAGGAAGAAAAGGGTATCCTTTCAGACTTGAATACTTATTGACGGTATCATTTCAGACTTGAATACTTGTTTAACTTTAGGGTATTCTGAGATTAACTGACAATACTTGTTTAGGGCCCATTTTGAAAGTCCATACACGCGCATGGTGTACACCTTGTAATGACAGTGCCCCCCCCCCCGGGGGGGGGGGGGTTGGGAAGTGGTGTGCTCACCAGAGATTGTAGCTAGACTCTGGTTATGTTGCATTAGCCCTCGAAATAAGGAGGGATAGAGTTTCATTGAAAAGAAATTTGCTGTGAACAAAAAATCGATCAGTTCAAGAACTGAAAAGGGAAGCTTTTGTATCCTTCTCCTTTACAGGAGACTAACTGTGGCCCGTGACATACCAAGTAAGGTATCAAAGCTGAGTTACTTATTAAGGTATGCAAACATGACAAATTGCTGGGTTCGTTCACGAAACTGGGAAACGTTTGGGGCATTTTGTCTTTAATCTCCTGTAATTTAATAATAGCATATATTTAGTTACTTACTCATCTGAGAATCACAAACATATTCATCCATGATGCATTTTGAAAATAATTATGAAAATTGAATTGTGGATGTAACTGGACACCACGTCCGTGTTACATCCACAACGTCTTATTTTGAGATGTAACTATACATCTGTAATTCTCTCGATGATAAATACTTGCCTGGATATTATGGGCTCTGAAGTTAAATCAATGCAACAAAAACTGGAATGACAGAATACTAACTTTCTGATGAAAGCCCGGGGGGGGGGCACTCGATTACATCCACGACGTTCATCAGAAACTCAGGGAAGGTAATATTCTTTTGTTCAAATTTTTGCTTCATTGCACTGTCACCATAACATACTGTAATCATGTAGGTTTTAGGTATGGAAGATATCATAGATGCATTGGTATATCTCAAAAAAAGGTTGTTGTGGATGTAACATGGGACACCAGTGTCCTGTTACATCCAGTCATCAACAACATGTTTTTGTAAATATTTTTAAAATGCATGACAGAACAATGTGTCTGCGTTCTTCAGAAGCTTCCTCAAGACACCATGTATATTCATATAAAATGGCATGATCGTGCAAGTCATAGTTTTAAAACTACAATGCTTGAATTGTAAAATGTCACGTTTTGTTCCCCAACTATGTGAACAGACCCTGCTACAAATTGCAGTGGCCTCTGTATTCTTGATGTAGTTGACCTTTGAACTTCAATTACCTTTTTTTTTTAGAAACACGTCGCTGTATCTTATGAATAATGTTTGTATTTGAATTGAATTGAATTTATTATCAAACTGCGATGGACATTATACAATATTTGCATAATATATAACGAATTACAACATATAATTTACAGAAAAAAGAAAAGAAATAGAAACATTTACAGGACGTACACATATAAAAAAAACAAGCCCTTTGATACTATGAGAGATAAATAATAGCATGATAATGCTAATCTAAGTTAGTCCCATTAAACATCTATCTATCTATCTATCTATTAATAAGAAAGCGCAACCAAAAACCTGGTGCACAGCTGAACGCATTTTTGAGCGTAGCACCGGAAGAGGCATGGTGGACGTAGCCCGTAGCCGGCGACCAGTCGCGTGTTGCTGGAAGACAAGTGTTCGTATCACTCGCCGTTGCTGTAGATAAAAAGTCGCAGCCTTTAAACCTGCGCTCTTAACGGATCCGCTATTGGCTCTTCAGAGTCCGTAGCTCGTAGGGGGAAAACCCCTAACGTAATTCGAGGTCATTCGGCTCATAGGGGAAACCCTCTACAGTAATATCTGCATTTACATCTCTACAAGTAATTCCGAGATATTTGCTCGTAGGGGAAACCCCTCTTCAAGTATGTTTTGCATGTACATGTACTGTGCAGTGGCAGTGAGTGTCAAGTTGTAATTTTAAGGTCGCTCTATTGTGCTGTGTGTGTAGCGGTTCCACACACTGTCGGAAATGCAACGCTATTGATTATGTTCGCACAGGGGCTAGCTACGGGGCCCGGGGGGGGCACAAGTGCCCCGCGCACTTCCTGTGCCTCCAAATTAATGAAAGGAGCCTAAAAAAAGGAGGGTTATGTCATTCGGTAATACATCTCCATAGCATTTTTTGTCAAAAAGGTTCAAGGGGGTGTTCTGAAATGTTGAATTTTCTTTAGCAGACGCAAAAATGTAGTCGTTGGCATAAGCCCTAACTTTTCGGGCGGGGTACCGTGAACGGGAAGAGAACCTGAAATTGATTTTTCTTTTTCAGCAGAAACGCAGAAAATCGTACATCGTGCAAAATAAGCAATTTTCGGGCGGGTGACGTGACCCGGGGAAAATTTTGGACCTGGATTTGGAGAAAAAAATAATCGTCAACTACCCACTCCTTCGCCCCCCAAACCCCCGCCCTGAGCGAGTTGTTTACCGGCGAACTGGTGCTTTCCGAAAAAAAAAGTAGACCAAGGATTTGTGTAATGATGGTTTGCACGACCACCAAAAAAATATTTTGGTGGGGCCCCTACAAACCATTTTCAAGATCCCCCGGTACCCCCTGCTTGAAAAAATCTAGGCTAACGCACTGTTGTAAGGGGTTCCAGCATTGTCATTGAATAGTTTAGTTGTGAAGAGAGTGGATGCGAAGGGCAATAGATCAGGTGTGTGCAACCATAGAATCTCTTAATATGCGGTCTTTCTAATTTTAAACAAATGTTGACAGTTCGAGTCGGTCAGCTGAGGGTCTAGGGATAACCTAACAGGGATTGACTATCAGAAGTATCATTAAGGTCGTAGGGAAATACTGTAACTTTGGACCTTCTCGTAATGCGAGCAAGGAATCCTCTACTGTATTTCAATAATCATGGATAGATGATTTGAATACATGATTTAAAAATGAATTTATACTTCATAGATATTGATTTGAAAGACAGCAACTTGCCGGTGGATAAACAGAAGAGAAGGAGAGGGAATAAAAGGAATAGCAGTAGGTGGGATAAGAGGGAGGATTGGGAGGGAAGAGGGGAATTAGAGTGGATAAGGGGGATTATGGGATTTGGACGGAATAAATGGGGAAATTAGGTGAAAATAAAAGCGGGAATAAGAGGAAAAAACAAGAGTTAATATGAAGAAGAATTAGAGGGGCAATACGAGAGGGATACAACGGGATAAGGGGCTGGGGAGGGGGTTGTCGGATTTGGCGACTATATTGGGAGATTGGGAGGATATGGGGGATCCCCCCCCCCGAAAAAAAAATGAGTGAACGAGGTGCGTAGTGCAGCTTCATCGGCGCGAAGCGCCGATGAAGCTAGTATTATTTAAAAATGAACGTATTTACACTATATATATACATTAAATAATTATACTGAATTAATCATGACATTTATTATTTTCCGGAAGTTTTAGTTTGAATTTTTTTCGAAAAGTGTTCCTTGAAGGACTATTTCTAATATCGTTCTCCAGCAAATTCCAATTGTCCCGTATGTGATATACATTGCTTACCTACGTTTGTTTTCGCAAACCAGAATTCTAAATCTTTGATTTTTTTTGTCAGTTTCATAAGTATGATCAACATAATGAACAATATAATGACAGATCATCTGGTGTGTGACCATGAATTAGGTCATACATATACATACAAATCATGAAGTGATATAATTGATACAAGTCAAGTATTTTACATTCATGGAATAATGGCCTTGAATGTTCCATATGATCAGGGGCGGCGGAACATATTTTCGTTTGGGGGGCAAAGCCAAAAAAGGGCACTCATATGTCAAAAAGACATTGGGGTATGCAGAAATTTTCATCGTCAAATTAAGTTTTTGCTTGAATTTGCTGTGTATTTTTGTTGTAATGCAACTTGAATAACCCCTTTTTGATTTTTTTCGCGATTGTTATAATATAATACATGTAATTCCGCGAGCGAGCGTAGCGAGCGAGCGGTTTGGAAAATTTGAAAGTTTGAAGTTGTAAAACTCGCTTTGTGTTCTATTCTGGCGCTATAACTCTGATTTTATTGGTAGGCATATAAACTGTTTCAAAAAATGAAGAACATCATGCTAGATCAAACAAATCCATAGGAAACAATGAGCAAACACTTTTTGGAGAGCAGAAATGATGATAAAAACCACGTAGTTTCTTTTTGAAGAACAGGAATGTACTTTTCCCTGTAAAATGTTCTAATTGATCTTCATTCCATACATGTATTAATTTGTGTTTTCACGTACAAGTTTGGAGTGTACAGGCTGATTGCGCTTCGACTGAGAGCAGCAAACCGCGGTTTGGTGAAAAATATAATCCTTCATCATAAAACTTTCATTTTGTGGGTCATTCTTCTCTTTTGAAACGATTTTTCTTTATTGAAGAAGACGAGAAGGAAATTCCCTCACTAATAGGGGCATTGATCCATGTTTGAGATGGGGGGGGGGGCAAAAGTGAAAAATATCAACAATTTTCGGCGCACTTGCGCGGCAAATTGGGATTTTGCGCGCAAAGCGCGCCGAAAAAAATGAGAATTTTGTATATTTAATAGTATTTTTCTGCCATATGTTTAATGGTTTTTATAGTGCCTTCCAAAGCTTTTTAGAACATATTTGCATTGCATATTATGAAATTTTCAACCGTTATTGGGAGACAAATCGATATGTTGCCCCTCCCCCCCCCCATATTTTCATTGGTGGGGCGATCGCGCCTCGCCCCCTCCCCAGGATCGACGCCTCTGCGTACGAAAGACACTTTTTGTTGCTTGAAGAGTACATCATTGATATAGGGCCATGTTATCAGGAAAAGAGATGGAGAGGGCATTTTGCCACCCCTGAGGGCACTATATGAGGTATATGAGATGTCAAATGTCCCTTGTTGTAGGCACATAATGTGCCACATTGTTGAACAATGTACTCACTTTTTTCTCTTTACTCTACAATGTACCCCATCCGGGTCAAAATATATAAAATAAATCATGAATACATGAAATAAAATCACTGTCAACCAAAGAAAATACGTATATTAATAAACAAATTTCCCCTCACTCAGTCTGGGTACAAACCAGAAGAGGGCACATTTCATTTAGAAAAGCCTGTAAATGTAATGGGATTAATGGGGCAAACAGTGCAGGGATGGCCTAAGTTTTGCTACCCATGCATGAGGGCACTAAGATGAGAGGCCACTGATGCCCCTTTTAGACACAAAATGTGCCCCTTCGTTGAACAAGTTACCCAAGTTTGTCATCTCTGTACTGTACGACGTGCTCCGTCAGGGGCCCCCCAAAAAAATATCAAACAAAGAATTGAAAAAGAAAAAAAAGAAACAATTCTTATAATATATAATACATAATAAACAAAAGAAAGTCATCTTTGAGGACTAAAATGCGTCTTTGAAAAAAAAATGTGTCCCTTCAAAAAAAGGGCACATT
>JZLH01S0619535.1:12184-27249 GCA_001188425.1 Eucidaris tribuloides
AGAAAGCATCAGTGTCGGATCTCCGGGGGGGGGGCGGTTAGGGGATTTATCCCCCTCTTGTGATGTGCATGGAAAACGCCATCATGTTTAAAAAGGTTTAGAAAGCACTACAAAACCATTATAAAAATACTATTAAACGTACAATTTTCAATTTTCGGTGCACTTTGCGAACAAGTCTGTCGCGCCGAAAATGTTTGACATTTGTTTAACTTTTGCCCCTCCCCTCCGAAAAATGGATCGACACTCCTGGGTTAACCACCCCCCCCCTTAGCAAAAAGCTAGAGCCGCCTCTGACCATTGTGTTTAATCGGCAAAAACAGGAAATGAAACTATTAGCAACAATACTTCAAATTACAAAGGTTCATCTTTTAAATTTCGGTATCCAAATATTTTATTTCTTATTTTATCTAATAATCTTTCTGGTGAGGTGATGCGATCGGCGATCGCTATAGTTATGCTGAACATTCAGAAAGAAGCAATGAACCATGTCCTACGTATGTTTTAGTGCTTGTATGGGCAAAAAGGTCAAGGGTATAAGGTCACAACTCACTTTGTGTATCTTACTTATAACAATGTATCCAAATCCGCGAATTTGAGGAAGTGCGTTATGATATCATTGTCTCGTTTACATTTAACATGAACTACAACCAAGGTCCAAGGACGTCCAACATGACAATATAGTCTGGTGGCAGGGGTATAGAAGGGGGGGGGGGGTTCAATTTTGCTAGAGCTGTACAAGTTGATATTTTCATGAAGTATATACTTTGAAGTTATCTTTTTTGCTTATTGCGAGTTTTCTATCACTCCGCAAATTTTTGATGAAAATACCGCATTTCATCAATCTTCTTTAATTGACAATGGGATGAGTCGTTTTCTAATATAAGTCAAGTGATAAGAACAAGGAATACATTTTACAACATTCTGCTGACTTTCATAGAGTTTGGTGACGTATAAAGGTCAAAGGTCATCGAAAAGATAGAGAAAAATGCGCCCCAAATCGTCAAAAATTGAAATGACTGTAAAACTTTAAATTTTGCGAAAAAAAATATAATGTGTGTGACATTTATTTTACATGCGTTGTAAAGAGTAACTCAAAGCAGTTCTAATGACACCTCATTTGTTATTTGTAACCAATTATGACGGATTTTACAAGAACTTTTGTGAAGCCTTGCAAATACCGATATTTCGGAAAATCTACCATGCGCCAACATGATGAAGTGGACAAGTCGCTTATTTTAGTTCTTAGCGAGTGGCGTCGATCTTTTGCCAATAGATAAACACAGAATCACACCGCACGCGAGAGAACTCTCCGCATAGCTCACTACATACCGAAGTTAGCGCACGATCAGTTTGAAAATTGTATATTTCAACGGAATTAGTATTGGTGTTCATAAGGAGGATATTGGCCCCTGCTATTTCAAGTTTTATCCTTTATTTTGAAAATATAGTATTTGAATCACCCAAAAATACGTATAATAAACGCCCGAATGTACGAAATTCAGTTGTTTGGAAGAGATAAAACCATAATTAAACTTAACTCTGGGTTGGTTTCACTTTTGGCCAAGTTAATGGATAAGGAAAGTTAAACTTATGGTCTAACTTGAGAATAAACCTATGTCTAAACGGGGTGTTAAACCTATTAAACCGGTTAAACCTGCTTCCAGAGTACGGGCCAATGTTAAATAGGTAATTTAGTACACACCCCTATCTTAAAATGAGATTAGGAATGATTGATGCCATCAGATTAGAAGGCAAGAATGAAGAAAACTGATGCAGATGATAAAATATGGAAGGCAAATTTGGTAGAGGTGACGACCATTGTTTGTAAGTAAGAAAAACAGAATTTTATTTTTTACATTAAAAAGGATATGAAGTTTCTACTGAAGAATGATGTGAATCCTAAAATCTTTAGTGAAATGAATAAAATGCAATAAATACTGTTGCAGTGCGTTTAGTTTTCATAGAAATAAGTTGTAGACCGTTGGCCATTAGCGTAGCCAATTGCCCCCCCCCCCCATAGTGCATTTTCCGAATTTTGTCGGTACATTTGAAATTTTGTCGGTACATTTAGACCGGCACCCATGACATCTTGTACCGACAAAATGTCTCAAGTACCGACGAAAATAAGCCAAGAAATAGCACTTTTGAAGTGTAAAAACGCAAAAATTTTCAAGCTCGCTCGCTATGCTCGCTCGCATAGCGACCAAGATTTTGTTGACGGTGCTTTGCCGGTAATTTGTCAACATATTATCATAACGTCATGTCGTCAATAATAGAAAAAAGAACCACGTCATCTTATACCGACAAAATGTCTGAAGTACCGACAAAAATAAGCTAAGAAATGGCACTTTTTGAAGTGTAAAACCCCCAATTTTTCAAGCTTGCTCACTCTGATCGCTCGCATAATGACCAACATTTTGTTGACGGTGCTTTGCCGGTAGCCTAATCTGTCAATCATATTATCATAACATCATGTCGTCAGTAGTAGGAAAGAGAACCACGTCATCCTGTGCTAACAAAATGTCCCGATAACCGACAAAAAAATATCGCAAGAAATTGAAACTTATTTGATGTAAAAAGGCGAAAATTTTCAAACTCGCTCGCTACGCTCGCTCGCAAATTAAGTTATAGTTTGTAAACTTTTTTTTTACCGACAAATTGTTAGTCACAATTTCATGCCATATGTAAAAGAAGTGAAAATTTATTGAATACTAAGATGAAAAAAAGGAAACCATTCAGACTACGATTATTAATCTTTTTTTGTCAGATAAAAACAATTGTCAATTGTTCACGTCTATTATGCCTCACCTGTGACAATGGCCTTTTTACACATTTTAGAGGCACCCGTTCTAATCTAACTGCCACTACCGCCTTTTTGAAGAAATACTGGTTCTTAAAATGCCTCTTTTTCTCTTTAATTTATGCCCCGAATTTGAAACGACTTGTTGACACGGTTGGCATGGTAACCAAATGTATATTTTATTATGTATAGTGAGTTATTGCAAGAGAGCTGATATTGTAAGCCATCAGCTCTGTAGCAAAAGTGAACCAGTCTCTTACCCCTGCCACCGGTCTACAACTTATTTCTATGAAAACTAAACCCACTGCAACAGTATTTATTGCATTTTATTCATTTCACTAAAGATTTTAGGATTCACATCGTTCTTCAGTAGAAACTTCATATCCTTTTTAATGTAAGGAAATAAAATTACGTTTTCTTACTAACAAAAAATGGTCGTCACCTCTACCAAATTTACCATCCATGTATTTTATCATCTGCATCAGTTTTCTTCATTCTTGCCTTCTAATCTGACGGCATCAATCATTCCTAATCTAATTTTAAGACAGGGGTGTGTACTAAATTACCTATTTAACATTGGCCCGTACTCTGGAAGCAGGTTTAACTGGTTTAATAGGTTTAACACCCCGTTTAGACATGGGTTTATTCTCAAGTTAGACCATAAGTTTAACTTTCCTTATCCTCTAACTTGGCCAAAAGTGAAACCAACCCAGAGTTAAGTTTAATTATGGGTTTATCTCTTCCAAACAGCTGAATTTCGTACATTCGTTCATTATACGTAATTTGGGGTGATTCAAATACTACATTTTCAAAATAAAGGATTAAACTTGTAATAGCAGGGGCCAATATCCACCTCATGAACACCAATACTAATTCCGTTGAAATATACAATTTTTAAACTGATCGTCAAATATTGTGCGCTAACTTCAGTATGTAGTGAGCTATGGAAAGTTCTCTCGCGTGCGGTGTGATTCTGTGTTTATCTATGGGCAAAAGATCGACGCCACTCGCTAAGAACTAAAATAAGCGACTTGTCCACTTCATCATGTTGACGCATGGTAGATTTTCCGAAATATCGGTATTTGCAAGGCTTCACAAAAGTTCTTGTAAAATCCGTCATAATTGGTTACAAATAACAAACATTAGAATTTCTTTGAGTTACTCTTTACAACACTTGTAAAATAAACGTCACACACATAATAGTTTTTTTTTGCAAAATTTAAAGTTTTACAGTCAATTTCAAATTTTGACGATTTTGGTGGCATTTTTCTCCATGTTTTAGATGACCTTTGACCTTTATACGTGACCATACTATGTGAAAGTTGGCAGAATGTTGTAAAATTAATTCCTTGTTCTTATCACCTGACTTATAGTAGAAAACGACTTATTCCGTTGTCTATTTAAGAAGATTGATGAAAAGCGGTATTTTTCATCAAAAATTTGCGGAGTAGTTACCAGGTAACCGTTCATGCGTAAAGATAGAAAACTCGCAATAAGCAAAAAAGATAACTTCAAAGTATCTACTTCATGAAAATATCAACTTGTACAGCTCTAGCAAAAGTGACCCCCTTCTATGCCCCTGCCACCAGACCAAGAAGTACTTGAACGCTTGAAGGTCCATTAACTATTCTTTATCCCGGTCGCAACGCTCCCTTGCGTAACATTCCGTTATCTGTTAACCGAAATGCATTTATCGTAAATAACAGGTTTGGAAGAACTTTTATGGGCCCCAAGCCTTCCAAGGAAGACCGACAATGCATACAATTGCTGTTTACAACGGTTCCCAGATAACTTTCTTAGCCAAGTATAGTTTTGGCCGATCAGACAAATTTTTGGTTATTCTGTGACAAAGTATTATATTGTTACCCCAGACATGAGAAACAACATCATACCTACTGAAATTGTTTATAGTGACAAATTACGATGCTTAAATTAAAGTAGAGCATCTAGCGGTATGTACATTACCTATGGGAAATCTTGCCCCCCCCCCCGAGATTTTACATTTTGAGTAATTTCCCAAAAATGGGAAAGTTTTAGAGCGAGCAAATTTCAGGGCATTAATAGATCATAGAGGTGTATCTAAAACAATAATCGCAAAGAATTCCATTTTTTACCATTTACCAAAACTATACTTGGCTTTAAGACTTGTGAATACCAGTCGACCACTCTTGCTTGTGGCAAATAAACCAATCAATTGAATCAAAATGATGGTGGCTACTGGGAGAATTAAAAAGAATCCGATTTGGTTGGAGCCATTCATTTTCAAGATCATTCCAAACTTTGAAGGCAACAAGGCAACGCCCTACGCACAGTGAACCAGTCTATTGAAGAAAACAAAAATACCCATGCCAAACTGTCGACAATGCATAGGCCTACTATTGCTGTTTACAACGTGTTCCTAGATAACTTTGAAAAAAAGGATAAGTAAGACTCGTGAATACCGATCGACCACTCTTGCGTGCCGTAAATAAACCAATCAAATTGAATCAAAATGATAGTGACTACTTGGGAGAATTAAAAAAGAATCCGATTTGGTTGGAGCCATTCATTTTCAAGATCATTCCAAACTTTGAAGGCAACAAGGCAACGCCCTACGCACAGTGAACCAAGTCTATTAAAAAACGAAAATACCAATGCCAAACTTTCGACAATGCACACCATTGCTGTTTACAACGTGTTCCTAGATAACTTAAAAAAAAAACATAAGTGAGACTTGTAAACATATCCTGGACCACATAGGCCTACGTAGGGATGGACGGAAGGATGGACACCGCTCGGACGCCATTTGGATCCCTTCTCGCCTTTACCTCCGATGGGCAAGACAAAAATGGTTGTCCCCTCTAACAAAGTTATCTTCCATCGCATCTGCATAAGTTTCTTTCATTCTTGCCTTCTTATCTGATGGCAATCATTCCCAATCTCACTTTAAGTCAGGGATGTGTAATTAATTGCCTATTTAACTTTATTGACCTGTATATTCTCGAAGCAGGTTTAACGTAGATACTCTTTAAACAGAGGTTTATGCTCAAGTTAGAGCATAAGTTGGGCTTTTCTTATTTAAAGTGCAAGTTAAAAGTTAGTGTGTCTAACTTGGCCAAAAGTAGCTTTTAATCATAGGTTTATCTCTTCCAAACGGCTGAATATTGTTCTTTCGGCTTTCATTACGTATTTTGGGGGTGATTTCGATACTGCATTTTCAAAATGAAGTATTAAACTACTAAAAGACATTGTCAATATCCACCTTATGAACACCAATACTAATTCCGTTGAAATATACAATTTTTAAACTGATCGTCAAACATTGTGCGCTCACTTCAGTATGTAGTGAGCTATGGAGAGATCTTTCGCGTGCGGTGTGATTTCTGTATTTATCTATGGGCAAAAGATCGACGCCACTCGCTAAGAACTAAAATAAGCGACTTGTCCACTTCATCATGTTGGCGCATGGTAGATTTTCCGAAATATCGGTATTTGCAAGGCTTCACAGAAGTTGTTGTAAAATCCGTCACAATAGGTTACAAATAACAAATGAGGTGTCAATAGAATTGTCTTGAGTTACTCTTTACAACGCATGTAAAATAAACGTCACACACATAATAGTTTTTTTGCAAAATTTAAAGTTTTACAGTCAATTTCAAATTTTGACGATTTTGGTGGCATTTTTCTCCATGTTTTAGATGACCTTTGACCTTTATAGGTGACCATACTATATGAAAAATGGCAGAATGTTGTAAAATTAATTCCTTGTTCTTATCATTTGAATTATAATAGAAAACGCCTCCCCACATTGTCTTTTTAAGAACATCTATGAAATAGGGTATTTTCATCAAAAAATTGCGGAGTGGTTGCTATGGTTACCTGGTAACCATTCATGCGTAAAGATAGAAAACTCGCAATAAGCAAAAAGTATAACCTCAAAGTATCTACTTTATAAAAATATCAACTTGTACAGCTCTAGTAAAAGTGACCACCCTATGCCTTATCCAGACGACTTTTTGGGCCTTCGCCACCAGACTAATAAGTCAATAATCTGGTTTAACCTTGTTAGTACGTGTACCTTTACACAGTATCGAAGACAAAGACACACACAGAAACACAGACATACAAACACCACACACACACATCCGCAAACACACACACACATACACGCACACATACACGCGCGCAGACAAACACACATACACACACACACACACATACACGCACACACACAGACACACAGAGACACAGAGAGAGACACACACACCCTAAACACACAAACACACGCACGCACACACAAAATCACAGATATGTGGGGTACATCTTTGTTCGCTCTTATTGTTCTTGGTACCCCAAAACTCAGATGTTCTTGTTTACTAACATAGGCGCTAAACGTCGGTCAAAAGTTTCTCTAAACTTCTCGTTGGTTTTTGGACAACTAGGGATAACAAGGTGTGTGTTGGCGAATGGAATCTAGATAAGGATTATCATATCGCGACGAATGCGATCGGCATAAAGGTCAATGCTTTGTTGTAGGCCTATATGCTGAAAGCGAGGGGGCGAATATGGAGTACAGACAAAAATATCTCTTTTGGGGCGAATTATGCTTTGTAAATGAAATGCTTCATTTGACATGGCATCACGGTTTTGCTTGCTGCT
Organism: Eucidaris tribuloides; assembly: GCA_001188425.1. Lineage (NCBI taxonomy): Eukaryota > Metazoa > Echinodermata > Echinoidea > Cidaroida > Cidaridae > Eucidaris > Eucidaris tribuloides. Next base: position 19,623 of record JZLH01S0619535.1, read on the forward strand.
GAATGATGTTTTGATTGAAAATACATACAACGCAATTTCAACCCAGGATTTTCGCTGGTTTAAATCGCCATCCATCGTTCTGCTTGTTATTGTAGGGATAGCAAACAACTTTTTCACGATATGCTTTGCAATATTATAAAGCCCTCAAAAAAGTTCTGCAACTCAACTTTGAGCGTTGACATCTCTCTTGATATCATAGTATAATTCTTAATATTGGTATAATCAAAAAGCCTGTCTATTTCCCTTTGAAATTATACCTCATTTGCCATGATAATGGATTCATGGAATGTGTAAGACACTTTGATAAGGGGCAAGTGAAAAGTGGAAAGCTGCAAAAATGCATACCAGTTAAGCATGCATTTGTATGGAAAGTATATTGTGTTTAATGATGATGTGATGGTTTTAGTAAAATGTCATGTGTTTATTTGCTGGAGGGAACCTTGCAAAATTGCCAGAATCCTAATGAAACTCAAACACAATGATAATTTCACAATTACCCACTTAAATCTCATTTCATATTCAAAACTCAATATGAAAACAACACATAACACTTTGTTGGTACGTTTCTGTCATGGCTGACAGTTCGTGACTTCCATGATTGATCTCCACTTTTTATGGTCAGCAGCGAGTTGATATACAGTTGAGAGGGGTTTACCAACAAGGGATTTGATTCTATCAATCCTCCTAGCTTTTGGTCGTCCTGGTCTTCTTGAGCCTTCAATTTTCCCCTGAAGTATTACTTTCTCAAGACAGTCATTTCCTCGTCTTGCTACGTGACCAAAGAAGCTAAGTGCCATATGATTTATCATAAAAAGTGGTCTCTCTTTGGGGTTGACCCCTTGAAGAACACTAGCATCGGTCATTCTTGCAGTCCAGGGGATCTTCAGCATTTTCCGCCAGCACCACATTTCAATTGCATTTATTTTATCACAATCTGATTTTGTCAGCGACCACGTTTCACAAGCATTATGTGGCAATGGGAAATACTAGGGCCTATACAAGGTGGATTTTTTAAAAGTTTTTGTGACTCCTCGATCTGCCCATACTTTGTGGAGGTTCACCATGGCTGATCTGGCCATTGTCAAGCGCCGTCTGATTTCTTGTTTGCAGCTGAAAACACAATACAGTGAACATACAAATTAATGCTGAACTGGTGCTGATAACGATGCATTTTGCAGCTTTTCACTTTTGACTTGGACCCTTATTAAATGATTGCATGTTCCATGGTTCCATAATCATGGCAAATGAGGTATCATTATAAAGGGAAATAAACAGGCTTTTCAATGTTGCTAATATCAAGAATTATACTCAAGTTGAGTTGCAGAACTTTTTTTGAGGGGTTGACATGAAAATTGTAGAGCGTGTTTTGTCGCTGTGATTTGAGAGAACAGTAGAAATTCTTCCGTGAGGCGACTTGATTTGTCCCACACACACACACACACACACACACACACACACACACACACACACACACACACACACACACACACACACACACACACACACACACACACACACACACACACACACACACACACACACACACACACACACACACACACACACACACACACACACACACACACACACACACACACACACACACACACACACACACACACACACACACACACACACACACACACACTCTCACACACACACGCGCGTAAATTACGTAAACTCACCAAATGTATAAAATAGAAGTAACTGACCGTTGCATATCCAATTACGGCAAAAGCTAAACACCATAAATCTGGGAATGTAAGAGCAATTAGAATACGAAATGGAAGACTGTCTTTTCGTCTTTTTACTTCTTCCTTTTTTAATTCTCTCCTGCCATCTTGACAAACTGTTATCATCTCCTTTCCTTCACTGTCAGATTCCTTTTCCTCTTCATCACAATTATCATGCTCATCGGATGTTGGATTACTCTCGTTATCTCTGTTGTGGTTGATGGTTTCCCTTTCTAATGTAGATGGGCTTGCAGTTCTCTTTGGTTCACTGTATGTTAGTGCGCATGCGGGCAGTGTTACTCCGAGTGCAACTGCTCCCATAATTCTCATCATAATTCGCCAGCCAAACTGATTCGCGAGGAAGATCATTAAAGGTCCCATAGACAACATACCTGCATTAGGAAGAAAATTAAAATTTGGTAATTCCGTATTAAAAAATGGTGATTTTTCACAATATTGTTCAATCAGCTCCAAACAAATTAGAAAAATGTGTCTTCTTGTATCATTGGTTTACTATGTATGTAACATTGTTTCCAGTTAAAACAATCTGAGCTATATGATTCTTTGATACGGTCTAAAATGAATCCCTGAAAAAAAATTGTATTTCAAAATAATTATTTAGTGCTTTAATAAAGTGAAAATCGTAAGTTGACCGGATTCAGCTGCCCATTTCCCCTATAGACTTACTGTGTGTAGATCTACGCTATTTTGTACTCGGCCCGAGTACTAATCGTTTATTCATTCATATCTTGCCAGAGGCAGCATAAATTTTCAAACTTTTGTATTCGAGGGTGTTTATTTGTCCATTCAAACACTACAACGTAGCTCAGATAGCAAAGTTTGATAATCTTTTAACTTGAAGCTAAACAATGTTGGCATGTGTCTTTATTGATTGTATTTGCTGGAGGGCTTCTATGTAAAGCAGTCTTGCTTGGCTCTGAACGGGACTATCCCGCTTTCAAATAAGATAGAAATAAATAAATAGGGCAGAAGACGTATAATAATAATAATAATAATAATAATAATAATAATAATAATAATAATAATAATAATAATAATAATAATAATAATAATAATAATAATAATATATACTACTACTACTACTACTACTACTACTACTACTACTGCTACTACTACTACTACTACTACTACTACTACTACTACTACTACTACTAATGATACTACTACTACTACTACTACTACTACTACTACTACTACTACTACTACTACTACTACTGCAATTATTGCTTAACACAATATTGGGAACCAGTGTCGAGAAATCGCGCCATAAACAGTCATGTTCCTTACATCATGTACACGTCCTATGATAAAATTAACGTGAAATTTCTGGTACTCCCCTTAATTCGACTATCCCAATTTGAATGAAAATGTCCTTTCAGACCAACAATTCAAAGTTCAATCGATACGCTTATAGACCCATAATATAAAAATCTGTAATCAAACGAATTCTATCAACATATCAAAAAACAAACAATTACGGGTCAACGGGACTGTAACCATTCCATAAAGCTCTGACCAACATGCGAACTTTGCTCACCTACATTAGTCCCTGCCATAGGGACGACAATCGCTCTCGTGGAATGCTTGAGGGGGAAGTAAGCCAAGATGAGCTTAAATGAGCTAAAAATGATGAACCCCGTCCCGAAGCCATAGGCAAGGCTGTACGTGAAGAACATCGGTGTCAGACTCGGCATGAATGACGTCACCATCACACTGCTCACAGACATGACGATTCCGGCGACGACCACCAATCGACATCCAAATCGCTCTATGAGTATGTTGACTAGCGGACTTAGCATGCATCCTAGCCCCATTGGTATCGTTCCAACCCAACCTATAGAAAAAGATTTGTTACAAAAGAAAATAAATAGGTTATACAGTGTGTATCAAAAAAAGTAGAAACTTAGAAAAAAAAAACTTTCCTGATTTTGAGATTATTTTTTGTATGAATATTTTACCTTGGACCTAAGCTATCTGATGACACTGTTGGTATTGAAATTATTTCACGCATGAGTGAGCACAGACCAATTTTGTCCAATCTGCCAATAATGCATTTGCGCACAGAATTGTGTTCTAAAAGTCAATGTTTAATGCCTTGCAGACCGATGCTGCAGAAGAGTTCAGCTGATGTGCACAAGTATTGAATCCTCAGCATACTCAAAGAGAGCTAACTTCAGTTCTGTGACAAGTAAGACACAAATGAAGCAATGATTAAAAAACACCCCACTAAGAAAGAAGAAAATGTCATGTTTGCAAGATGAACTGTGAATTGACCCCCTCCCCCATGACATTTTCTTCCTTTTCAGGATGTTGTATCTGAATCATTGCTTCATTTTTGTCTTTGTTGTCACAGAATTGATGAAAGCTCTTCTCTGAGCATGCTGAGAATTCAATACTTGTGTGCACATCAGCTGAGAGCTTCTGCAGCACCGGTCTGTGAGGCATTAACTATAGGAACACAATTCTGTGCGCAAATGCATTTTTGGCCGATTGGACAAAAGCGGGCTGTGCTAACTCATGCGTGAAATACTTTCAATACCAACAGTGTCATCAGATAGCTTAGATCCAATGTAAACTATTCATACTAAAAAATAATCTCAAAATCATGAAAGTTTTTTTTTAACAATTCTTTTCTTTATTTTTTTTTATACACACTGTATATGATCTCCATGAGCAGAAATCTGGGGTGGGGGACAAGGGGGACGCGTCACCACAAGAATTGACAGGCAAATGTACCCCACGATTTTGGCTTTGGGGTCCCCCCGAGATTTTTCATTAATTAATGAAAAAAAAACACGAAAGACATTCAGAATCTGTTATTGGTGCGATATGACCTTTGGGTATAAAGCTTTCAAAAAACAAACAAATCCCCCAAACTAAACTTGGGCTGTCAGCTTTTTGTCAAAGTTATGTACCCCGTTTGTACTACAAATAATAGGAAATGAGAAATGTACAACCTGAAAAATCTGTTCGCTTAGCTATATTAAACGATTACCCAATACTTTTCACGCTCTAAGTGGGTCTCTTTGTTAAACAATATGCAAAACCATGCGTGTACATGTATAGCGCATACAGTATACTGGGACAAACGCGATTTTGCGTCATTGCAGAAAATTCAATATCTCAGGATTGACACAACCAAATGAAATGAAATAAATTGCACTGGAAACTGGAAGTATGGTCTTTTGGCTTTATGAAAACACCCAATTTGATTAGGTTGAGTATGATTTTTTATATATAAAAAAATAATTTCCGATTGGACTATTTTTATTGGGACACACTGTATAGGCCTAGTGTCTTTAAGGGGAAACGCGTTGTCATGGTTGTGGACAAGTGGTAGTACGTTTTGGTTGTATTTGAATATATAGATTGCTGATTTCAGACAAAAGAATAAAGGGTCAGTATAATCTTAATAATGGGAATTGGTACAGATTCGAAGAGCCCTTTTCTGTAAAAGAAAAATGGCATTTATTTTGATTTTATTACAGTCTCCCCAAACAACGTTACAATAATTGTATACGGTAAGATTGATGCATTGTATAACACACAGTGAGTGTTTTTCTGTAACTAAATATTCAATCTGCGAAGTATTTCAATGGCTTGGGATTTTGATGTAATTCTGTGTCATTTAGCTCCAAATCTTATTCGTATAATGTGGAGGTGTTGTGGTCGAGCCGACGCTCGTCTCCCAATCATCATCGTCGTCGTCATCATCATCATCACCATCATCATCATCATCATCATCATCATCATCATCATCATCATCATCATCATCATCATACTGGGTTAGTGCCGGCTAATGCCTGACATAATTGTTGCCATTTAGCAAGGCATTATATACCCAGGTGTATAAGTGGGTACCCGGTACATACGATGGGAATGCTTATGTTGGTTGTTTAGCATGAGCGCGCCTGTAAAATGACGACTGGCTGGTATGCTCCACAGGGAGTGGAGAATGAATGCTGAATTGAATTGTATCCAGTGACATGGGTAATAATGTGTAAGCACATACTGTGGTGAATAGCGCACAATGAGAACTTATTGTTATTGGGACAATGCATCGAGGTAACGAGGTTACATCGGAATAATAATACCAATTCATCGCATGATATTTTTTTTTAATGTCGACATTATGTCAAGATATGTTTAGATTATAACTGCTCAACCAATTTGAACGTAGGCCCATGTACCAAGGGCGTAGGCTGGTTTGGGCATGGGGAGGTGCACATCTCGGGGAGGCGGAACTAAAGTGGAACAGGGAGGTGCACATCTTATGGAGGTGGAACTACAAGTTGAGAAATCAGGCGTTGAAAGCAAAAAAAGGTGGTCAAATTTCTTTTTTTTGCTATTAGGGTGAACTCCTATGGCTCTGCGGGGGGGGGGGGTGCACGTGCACTCAGTGCACCCCCCGGTGCAGCCTACCCTTGTGTACGGTGCTGTAGTTATTGAAGATACGTGCTACATTCCTCACGTTTAGTTTACTGGTGCGTTATAGTTGAAAGGTATACCATCGAATCGTCTGCACAAATAACTTGTACCTATAACATTGGAAGTTTTGAGGGAACCTACTAAACTTGTGCCATAAGTTTGATAAAAACAATTATGTTTCTTTTTTCTCCCAACATGAGGGAAATAATGTCATTATGCACATGAATATAAATTATGTTGACATCACTACTAATACATTATCATAACCATATAGCCACTTGTATGTTGTTATTTCTCATGGTTTGCTTTTCTGACGGTTCGTTATTACGAAGGATCAAAATACTTATTGATTCGGAATAACGAACTCTGTTTCTTTTTCGGAATGAGCCTTCAGATATACAGAAGTACGAAATTTGTGTGTTCGTACATGTAGTAACGAAACTTCGGAATAATAGGCCGTACCCCATAGCCACCGGGAGGGTGGGGGGGGGGGGAGTAGAGGCAATTGCCCCCAGAAATGTTCACAATAATCTGTTACATTGAAGTGACAATATTACTCGTGGCTCACATGGAAAACAAAACACTTTAAAAAACTCACGTTTTCAATGGCCCTGCAGTTTAAGTGACACTGCCTTGTAAATCAAGTTTCGTTTCATGTCGGAACCATGATACAGGACACAAGGTATAGTTTTGGTAAATGTTAAAAATGAAATTCTTTGCAACTATGTTTTTAGATACACCTATATATGATGTATCAATGCCCTGAAAATTGTTCACTTTGAAACTCTCCCAATTTTGAAAAAAACAACTCAAAATAAATGTAAAATGTCGGAGCGGGGGGGGGGGGTAGTCGACCCCCAACATTTCACATAGATATAGATGATGTACATACCGCTAGATCTATAATTTAAACATCATAATTTGTCATTATACATTTTCAGTAGGTTTGATGTTGTTTTCTGATGTCAAGGGTAACAATAGAATACTTTGTGAAAGATTGACAAAACATCTGTCTGATCGACCAAAACTATACTGTGCTTTAAATCCAGGGCATGGGGTAGACATCCTCCACGTTTGGGGAGGGGATGACATGTGGAATCATAACCCCCTCCCCATTCAAAGAAACATCCTCATAAAATAATTTGTTGCGAATTTTGTGAATATAAGCACGTCATTCTTAATGCAGTTCGCCCCTTAATTCACCAATTTCACATAATGTTGTTATACAAACTTTATTATGATATGCTCAGTAAAAATTTTTATGATTACTGATCAAATGATTTGTTCATGTATTTAAAAAGAAAGAGGGATGGGATGGAATCTGGGGCATTGCTAGCGCGGCGAGGGGGAGGGGGTTGGTTTTTTAAAAGCCTGTTTACTTGTCGGGTCAAAACGCCGATGTGTAAGACCATTTCTTTTTTTCTTTGTGTGTGTGTGTGTGTGTG
>JZLH01S0619535.1:28268-47416 GCA_001188425.1 Eucidaris tribuloides
GTTTGTTGGTGTGTGTGTGTGTGTGTGTGTGTGTGTGTGTGTGTGTGTGTGTGTGTGTGTGTGTGTGTGTGTGTGTGTGTGTGTGTGTGTGTGTGTGTGTGTGTGTGTGTGTGTTTGATTGTTGACTTGTTGCCTGTCGGTACATGAAGGATTCTGCCAGGCCTCCCCCCCCCCATTGATAAAGTTCTGGCGACGCCCCTGTTGCAATCGGTATACAAGAACTACACAAAGTAGTGACGCGTGAGAGGCAAAGCTTCAAGGAGTCTTAAGAATAATAATGTATGGTGTTTGATCTTCACATTCACTCCTACAGGCCAAGGTGTGTGTTATTCATCATTATTACACATACAAGCCACCTTTTCGATACAATAAAACCTTGTATTAATTATCCTTCCACAGAGGTTTGCTTGCTGGCATGCAATATTCGTTAGCATATTAGCTATCCTATAGTATTTTACGTTACCCTTATCAATGAGGAAAATGAGTGCATTATTGTTACAATATTCAACTCTGCGAGGCCAATATCTCACTCTGCGTTAGCGCGAGCGCGTAACAACGGTACACATTACTGTTACGCGATGAAGTGCGCGATGAAATACGCGACGAAGTGCGCGATAAGGTGAGCGTAAAGAGAGTGATGAAGTTGATGTGTTGAAATCACAGATATGGTTGAAATGCTATACAGAGCTAGCTTACCTGCATCTATTGATAAAATTGTAAAAATAACAATTTATTCTGGCACATTTCCTCAAATTTGTATGTATAATAATAATAATATTGGATTTCTTTCGTGGTATATCGTAGATATTGCATTCATCAGCATAAATATTGCACTCGTCTTCGACTCGTGCAATATGTATGCTTTCTGAATGCAATATCTACGATACACCACTCAAGTGCATCCAATATCATACAAATATTTCTTTCCTGTACAGAGTGAGTGATGGGGGAGGAGGAGATTTCTATAATAGCTGTCCAGATATGAGAGGCGGATTGGAAGTATAGTGGTCCAGAGTTCCTTCACATGAGTGGAAAATTGATAAAAGTCAAAATCAAAATAAATGTATTTATTTCTAGAAATAAATAAATAAGCAAATGAATGAATAAATAAATAAATAAATAAATAAATTAATTAATTAATAAATTAATTTATTTGTAGAAATAAATAAATAAGCAAATGAATGAATGAATGAATAAATAAATAAATAAACAAATAAATAAATTAATTAATTAATTAAATTAATAAATTAATAAATTCAAATTAAGAAATGAATAAATTCAAATCAAATCAAATGCCTCAGAATATGCTGTATTATAAACGTATTAATAATGTTAGTCTTGATATCTGTTTTGAACATTTGGGTTGAAATATCAACCTCGGGCTCTGCCCCCATTCATGAAATGAACTTGAATAAGGTAGCATTTAACTTCATTCATAGAGACTACATGACAATATCAGTGCCATATGCCAGTGCTTCTCAACCCCTTTTCAACCCGAGGCCCACTTTGACTACTCCAGATTTATCAAGGCCTACCTACAAACATAGACAACCCCGGGACCACGACGCTCACCTGAGGTCTCGCAAACTCTCTATGGTACCCACAGGAAAAAACAAACAAACAAACATCAGTTTTACATTATAGTATGGGCCCTTGGAGCCTGATATCTAGGCACCAACGGAGCCAAATGAACTAGCTGAAAAAACTTTCCATCCCTTTGCCATATAGCTGATTTTGACAAGTTAAATTAAATTCTAACATCCGTTTTTATAAAAACAAGGCACGCCCTAGTATCTTAACATTTGACCTTTGACCTTCTCATGTGAACTTAACCCCAATTTAACATTAAGGTCACTATACATATAGGGCATCTACATGTACCATCCAAGTTAGTCACAAATGGACCGATACCAACCAAAGAAGAAAATTATAGTAGGAACTCTTTGAAAATTCGCATAGAAGAGACGTAGGCCTATATCTAATCATTGTAAATATGTATTTTAAAGGTATGTTTTATCAAGATTATAAGGGATTGTAGTCAGGATTTCAAAATGATTTTCAGTACAGGAAGAATATATGCATTGTGAAAATCTGTAATTCGGTAGTCATACCTGCGAGGGAGCGAATCCAGGCGTCCCTTGGTTCAAAAGCTGTGACAGAATTTTGCGAGGAAAAGTGTGTTTATTTTAGAGCATGTTTGGCATGTCAAACACAGTGACACACACAGACACAAGACACACACAAACAGACTTACAGACACACACACAGAGATACTGACACATGACACACAGACACACACACACGCACACACACACACACACACGACACACACACACACACACACACACACACACACACACACACACACACACACACACACACACACACACACACACACACACACACACACACACACACACACACACACACACACACACACACACACACACACACACATCTAACCGCGTTGGATCATCGTCCACATTATCTTCTCTTCTGGTATATTCAGCGACTGGTGACTAGGTTCTGTTTTCATGGCACAAATTGTCGCCATGGAGGAACAAAATTGGAATCAGCAAGAGTGTCACAAATTGTCGCCGGCGACAATTTGTGCCGATTTGTGCAAAACCTGACGGCACAAATTGTCACCGCCGACATTATGTGACGCTGCAACAAGAAGTCACGTACTTCATCGAAAAGAGAAAGGTAAAAACCCAATGTTGTGGTCACATATTCATATGCGTGTCTGGATGTGGGTAATAGCAATTGAATTCGCTTTTCTAGTCCCCGTCATCTGTAATAATGGCAAATCAAACACGAGTATTTGTTTAATAGGTTCATTGTTTTAATATGAAAACCATCTGCATTATTATTATTGTTTTTTTTACGAGTGCAAAGCGCCTGTTAGCAATCATTCAAACGGAGTTGGAGTTGTAATGTATTATGCATGGGCATTCCAATAGCTTTCAGGTCAACTATACACTCACTATTCAATCAGCTTGAACATATTTGTCAATCGTTAAACTCACAAAGAGTTCAAAAGTTGTTCGTGCGGGGAGGTTAAATGGTGGCGCGTTCGCCAAGTTAACATTCTGAAACTCAATTTACCATCGTCAGGTATACACAACCCACATGGTATACCCCCGTATGTAAATCGATTGTATAATTGGCTCACTGGACATTGTTCTCTCGTAAAAACAAATTAAAACCTGTCCACTGGTGCGAACTTTTTGGCACTTCCGCCGGCCTATTTCAAAACTTCCTTAATTAATATTGAAAATTTCCATCTTCAATTTGCAAAGAAGACACTGCAAATAAACTTGAAACAATATTTCAAATTTCTGTGTATTCTTTTTGTCGTGTTCTAACGTTTCTGAACTCACAAACGTACCCTAACATATAGACAAACAGCCCCAGTAGCACAAAAACATCATAAAAATATCATAACAATGTTAGCTAAAAGTTTTAAAAATATTTTTTAAATATCAAAATGTATGGTCTTGTGATGATCAAGATAACATTCTTATGTAAAATTTAACAATAATTTCTATGAATGTTATTAAAATGTTATTACGACGTTTAAAAAAATGTTTTTAAAATATTTTGCAGTAAACATTATAAAAATGTTAAACATGAGGATTATAATATTGTATTAATGCCATAAGAACGTTATTGAAAACATTATTGAGAAAACATTTATAAGACCTTTTGGAAATGTTACGATAAAATGTTCAGATGCTTTTGGAGAAGAAAATAGGGTTGATATTGTAAACTTGTTCATTGTCAACAGATGCCGCGGAAAATTTTATTCTGAATTTTAGTGTTTGTGTGTCGGGTTGGGGGGGGGGGATTGATGTAAAAGAGCGGACGTAATGAATAAATATTGAAATATTTCACCATCTCTTCCTCTATGCAACATTCTAGGGGTACTAGGATTTCTAGGGTACTACACAACTATATTACATTATCCGGACGTTTAAGATCATCGAAATTAATTTATTGGCATATTCCACTTCATACAACATTTAAAGAAATCGCGACACTATGCAGCTCGGTCCTAGGCCATAAGTCTGCTCTTTGTTCGTGCACAAAAATAATGTACTGGCTGTACCTGCAAAATGTTTTATGTGCAGTATGAAAATGTAGATCCACCTCGTAAAGTAACGGAATCATTCCATTTGGGGTTTGACCGTTTGATACTTGCCGATTTGACAATTTGCTTTGTTATCATTTTGTTTTTAGCCGAAAGCTCCCCATTTCCCGCGGCCCTTGTAGTCATGATCGTCGCGGTACCAGGAAATGAAAATCGTTTGTCTGTCCTTGCTGGATATAGTCCATACTATCGGTCACACTAGCTCGATTTTGTCTTTTTTAATGTACCGCCGAAGCTAAACAGGATATTTACTGTATGTGGTCACATACTTCATACCATTTCGAGCGGTTGTTTTCTTATCCAAATATTACACCTTTGTATTATTTAATTTAGTAAAACTTGATGTGAAGTAATTAAAGCTAGAGGAGTTGTAAGACATCGAATAGTTTTAAACTTCTTTTGTTAGTGTTCAAATCCCTTAATAAGCAGGCACCGCAATATTTACGTGATTGTCTGACCATTATACACCCCTCGCAGGAACGTACGATCTTCCAGCGATCTACTCCGTCTTACATATACATCACACGGAAACTGGCTGGAGATAGGACTTTCACTACAATTGCATCAAAATATTGGAATAGGTTACTTTAACACTCAGGCAATCGAAATCTGTCCCTTCATTCAACATTTCTGTTTTCTCACCCAGATTTTTAGAATTGTATATTTTTATTTTAAACTTTGTGTAATTTTTCTTGTAAGCGCTTTGGGCCATCTTGGGAAAAGCGCAGCTTATAAATAATAATAATAATGATGATGATGATGATGATGATGATGATGATGATGATGATGATGATGATGATGATGATGATGATGATGATGATGATGATGACGACGACGACGACGACGACGACGACAATAATAATAATAATAATAATTTATTTATAATAATAATAATGCACAACAGACCACGCACCTTCGAGAGAATCAACAAGGCATCGCCATAAAAATAAGTACGTGTCTACTACGGGATATGCTAATTATGTTTACGAGACCCAGACGACATTATTTACACAGCCATGGCTACATCTGCAGTGTGTGTGTAGCCTGCTGTGCAAATATGTTTATGTCTGAAATGGCTCGCTTCGCTCGCCCTTTCAGGCTGGTTTGCTTCGCAAACCAGCTGCGCGCTTCGCGCGCAGGGATCGCGCGCAGGGATCCACACCACGAGCCATTCAGAGTCTGCATAGCAGACTATGGCTGTCTTGTGTTCGATCGTACATGGCCGTATGTCTGGACATCGTTATGTAATAGCCAGGTAAAGGTGAGGGTTTATTACATGTACATGTATGCGTGAACGCTCGCCTAGTACCTCCTTGGTTTCACGCGACCTCACACATTAGTTCGCGATCATTAGATTTGCGCCTTGCGTTCCCTCCGCTCCGAGGCGAGTATATTCCTAGCTGAGGTGCCTGTTTAGGAGCTATTTACAAATGGCTTTCTCAGTCCTGTCAGGTACCCATTTATATATACTTGTAGGTGGAAAAAAGTAAAAACAAGTAGGAAGTGGATATGTAGTATGAAAATTATGAATACGAGAAAATGTATAAGTGAAGCCTTTTCATTGTTTTTCTGCAAAAAAGATTCTGAAAGCATACTTGAGATCACTGATTTTTCAGGTATTATCAGATTCTGGTGTATGTCGGGTTTCACCTGAGCGAACATGTAGAACAATATAACTAGTGGTCTGACGCGAACCGCGGAGAATGAAAGGCGAAGTGAGCACGGTCATTATACGATGTATGAGACACAATGTTCGCCTGATGCCGCTGTCAATATAAAAACTGGGATTTGTAGCAATGCTCAATGGACGGTGGACTTATGTGCTATCATGTGTTGTAGGTCGGTCCATGGTTCTATCCACCACCATTCCCGTCAGGATTAATCAACATTAATGCCAATATGGTAAGATTCACGAATGGTCGATTTGAGATCAACCTTGCCTCAAACTGGATGAAAATATTGGCATACAACTTTTAAAAAATGCAGGATTGTGATGACAAATTTCCAGTAGCTCCATATGCTTGTACAGGGATTAAATAATCTCTATACCAGTTCATGTTCAGCCAACCGAGTAATACTTTGAAAGCAATAAACTTAAGCCAGCTTAGTATCATTTAATTTTTTTTTGAACAAGCAACGAAGACGACAACACAGCAGCCACAACATCATTAGTCTAAGTTTTAGACTGTGCTCTTTTTTCATCCTAATCCTAATGCAGTATAGATACTTAGACTAGTAGGGTTAGAGTCTGGACAGTTAGACTAGCTTACGCTCGCAGCTCGCTACGCTCGGGATTGGGGTAAATTAAAGAGCAGTCTAAGACTTAGACTACAACATCATAGACCCCCTACAGTAATAAAAACAACATCAACAACAAACCTAAAAAAGAAAAACAACATCAACAATATCAACATCAGAAATGACAACAGCAGCAGCAGCAACAGCAACAACAACAACAACAACAACAACAACAACAACAACAACAACACAACAACACAACAACAACGTTAATAGCAGCAGCACCAGGAACAGCAGTAAAAAAAAATCAAGACAAAACAAACACGACTTATACCGATTAGGCCTACCTGTCGCTGTGGCACTGCTTTTGAATTCTTCTTGGAAAGCGACAAACAAGATGCCGTAGCAGACTATAAATCCCAGATTGAAGAAGAATGCGAAGAAGGCCGCCAACGCTACCACCCATCCCCATCTTTGGTTGAACCATCTCTTCACCCGAGCACTGACGTCCATCTTGTCAGTTCGCAGGATTCGGTTTTGACGACTGAACACAACGTGTAGCTAACCTGTAATGTCAGATGACAATAAGTCAATGACAATTATCTACCTAATGAGGGCGGGATTTCAAAAACATTTTATTTATCTCGTCAATGTGAATCAACAGAGGAAACCGAGTCGATAAACACAACAGTGATTACAGCAATGGACATCATAACAATAATAAAAACAACGGCAATCACTACAAGTGCCCCGAAAGTATCACCAACAGACAAGGATAATACAGATAAACATGGATTTTCCATAAAGTTCAGTCAACTAAAGGAAATCAGCAAATCACACAAGCAAACGATGTGACATAGGGTTTTAATGGCTGAAGATATGGATAAAATTGGCATTATATACATAGTGTATACATAGTGTACTTGCATTGACATAACAAAATATCTGCCCAATGTCAAATGTCAGTGATGCTTACAAATACAATATGCTTAAAGACTGAGTTCATGATTTGCAAACCTATCCCTTTTTGCTCAGATTTGATACAACTAAAGATAGATCTGCGTAAAGATGCAGTGTTCAAAGTGTGGGATTCATAATTATGCTGTAAAATTTTTTAAATATAAACGATAACTTACTTGCAACTGAGCCGTTGTTCCAGTTGTATTTTGAAACGGTAGTCTAGATTTCAGACAATAGAGTTAGCTTTCACCCACTACTTTTGATTTTGGTAGAGTCCAACCGTAGCACAGATTGCTTGACATTTGTCCAACTGCACTGGTGTGAGTTTTTGACCTTGTAAGCTTTAATCATCAGGTATTCAGTTTTTAGGAGACGATACACGATTTGGGTCTGGCAGTCAGACTAATTTTATCAGTCGTGTAAGCGAGACGCAACGTTACGTGATACAATATTTTTTTCAATTTTATCGGCGTTTGTTCTGGATAAAAAAAAGAATGTATAAAGCACTAAACATGTTAATTATGGTACAGAGGGCGCAGGCTTTAATAAACGTAAATGTTTTCACTCCTAAAACAAGCGTTTCGTTTTATTACGGTACAATAATTTTAGCAGATCAAAATGATCTAGAAAGACGTCCACAAACATGGTGAATGTATATTTCTATAAGGTTGTCTTTAGTAGATATTTATTAGTGTTGCACGACTCCACGATTTTTGGAAGTCGACTAGTCGCCGATCAAAAGTCGCGACTCCGACTATTTGCCGACTCTCAGCGTTCAGTTCTGTCGACATGATCAATATGTAAAAGGAAGCACACTATAGCCTATACAATAACTGTTTAGTGTCCTCCTTCAATGATTTCAGTATAAATTCAACTTTCAACTGATTACGATCATTGAAAAATTGACTTTTTGCCATAGTCCCAAACATTGTCATCGATGTTTTCACTGGTTTATATGGCATACATATGTGATTACATGGAGTGAAGTATAAAGATAAATCAATTCAGACCCTAGTTTTGTTAATAACCAAAAAAAAAAAAAAAAAAACTACAGGATAATAGCTGATAAAAATATTCACGATACGTGACACCAATTTGCTGGGATCATGTGGACGTGTTTTATGGGCATGTGTATCTGTTCGTGTGTAAGGAAACAAAATAAGATTCCTGATTTTGAAAGGAGTGTCACAATCGTCAAATGTCACTATGATACCGACTAAAGTTGTTCTGATTAGAAGTATACGCAGAAGAACACTCATATAGCGTTCGAATGAAAGTACTCACTCAAGGTATGCAAATTGAAATGTTGCTTTGTGTAAAATTAGCCTTCATATCCTATCATTATCACATGGTCTCCGCGGCAGTTTTTGTTTCGTAGGATGACCTCGTCAATTTTTTTTCCTGAGAAATATCGATTTTTTTCTCATCGCGTCGACGCGATCTCTACATCCTATTATCTATTATCAGCGAAGCGCACCTTTTCGTTGCCAATCCTCTTTACGTTTAGGCTCACCTATTGTGTTGACAAATCATTGATATTAGACATAGAATGAGAGACCTGATGGAACTATGATCTATCTTAGAATTAGCACAAACTTGATTTGCAAGGGTGGCTGCCATAAGACTATTTTGTTTGTCGTCTGACGTCTGTTTTTGGAATCATTCAAGGCGGTCTATAAAGAACGGAAACCATACTCTCTTCCATCACAGTAGAAAAATAATTTATGTCATCTGATAGGGAATAATGTTCTAGTAGAAAATTGATACCGATTGTTGAATTTGGTTGGATACTTTTCGTTTTACATATGTTTTTGTGAAGCATTGCAAGATCATAAACTCAACTTTGTAACCAAAGCACATCTTCTAACCCGAAGTCGCCGTTATTGTGATTATTGTTGAATAGGTAACAATATGTCACTTTGCATAATGCTGCTTTTCATAGGTCCAATGCATTTTAACGAGCATACAATTACATAACAGCTTTTCATCGCATTATGTTGAGTCCTGCGGGTTCGACACAATAGCGATATTTGTCGCTTTGTAAGTAATGACGCTATAGGAGGAAATGACAACAACTTACAATTGCAAATAACACTAGGTAAAGGAATAATTCCACGTGGAAATGATGACACCACATCACTGAGCTTTAAAAGATTTCCTCCTATGGGAATTATATCAATACTATTTCTTTCTTTTTTACTTCTTTCTGGCATTATTTTTCTTTTCTTTCTACAGTGTATATTATTTTGGGGTACATTTGCCCCTCTTGATTTTACTTTCAACTTAGCTAGTGGCGTTTTTTTTACATAATGTCGACAGAAATGTATGTGTATGTATGTATGTATGTATGTATGTATGTATGTATGTATGTATATTTATTGAACTTCATCAAAATGGATATAAATGATATTTTGTTCACACTAATATATATACATAAATCATATAAAAGTAACAAAAACAAAAACTAAGAGTACGAAGATGGGTGTTACTACAATACAAACAGATATATTAACAATACATTTACGTGTACATACACACACATGAATTAACACAAATGATACGGACAGACGGTACAAAAAACATATACAAATGAATCTACTTATATTTACATTATGAATAAAAGAAAGATACCACGGATATCAATTATAGATTTTAGGAAATGTGTGAATTCTTTGATAAGTTTATCATTTTGTAGGGACATTATGTATTTAGATTTGTCAGTTTCATTTTAATAGCTAAAGTTAACATCAATTATTTTTTAATTTTATCTATAAAAGGTATTCTAGCTTGGGTGAATTTTGAACATTGCTTTATCTAATGGATTTCGTTACCTCTTGTATCATTATTACAGTCTTCACAGAATTGATATTGTGTAGGGATTTTATTGGGTCTTTCGTGTCTTCCCTTTTCTAATGTGGGCGCTTATTCTAAGTTTACATACATTTGTTCTTAAGTTTTTATCTTTAATAATATTTAGATAATTTTGTTCATTTATTGTGGTTTTGAATATTCTACAGGTTCTTAGTTTATTCCCCTCCCCATTTGTCCCGTTATTAA
Organism: Eucidaris tribuloides; assembly: GCA_001188425.1. NCBI lineage: Eukaryota > Metazoa > Echinodermata > Echinoidea > Cidaroida > Cidaridae > Eucidaris > Eucidaris tribuloides. The sequence goes on from JZLH01S0619535.1 coordinate 38,677, forward strand.
AAAGTCTGAGTCCCGTTATTAAAAAAGGTCTGAGTTAAATTGGATCAAAATTTCTTTTATAATTTAGTTTATTGTTACATACATGTAGATAAGTATTTTTTTCTGTGTCAGATTAATATTTTCGGGATTTAGGTTATCGGTTTCCTCAATTAATTCTAAACCTTTTATCATTTCCTGTGTTTTCAGTAACCAACATGTTTCATTTTCTTTACCTGTTTACAGAGATCTTGGTTTGTCGTGTATACATCGTATACAGTAGTGTATCTTCATTAATTTCTCTCATCCTGAACCAGTAAGTCAGAATATGTTGTATTATATTGATAAGTATTGAGCATCTACCCAGTTCTGCGACAACACTTATCTTAGTGCTTTTGCTATTGGCGCCCAGCACATGTTTACACAATTGCAAAATGTGTAAAATAGTGAATTTCTTTGTAATTGTGTTGACTCGTAGACGTAGGGCTCAACGGCAATTCGTATTAATTATGTAAGAGCATGCTCCTTACAATGCATTACCTCGCCATGAAAAGCAGCATTATCCAAAGTGACCTTATCACCCTTTCACCAATAAGCACAGTCGCTATGCATACGAGTTGGGCTCGGAAATGTGCTTTGTGCTTGTGTGGAAAGGGTGCGAAAAATGATCTTACATTGCTTCACCAAAAATCCCTAACGTAAAAAGCACTCAACCAGTCAACTCAACAATCTTATTATTGTATCGCAATAGCAGCTGATATAAATAATTATTCTTTGTATATAGGCCTAGGTAAGTCTTTTTTTATGGACCACGCTGTATTTGTAATTGATTCTTATTTCTAAGTGCAACTCTATCTACAGAATTTATTTCAGTTCTTTCAGAATTTTGTTTCCACTCGATTTTGTTTTAATGCCATGCATCACTCCTTTACAGATATCTATTGATATGAACACAATCAACTCGGGAGGTTTTGAGTGTACATTAAAAATGAATAATATGAAATTGCTTTGGATTATATGGCAATTGTGTAATCTTCTTGACTTTCTTCTAGACTGACTCTCTAACATCATCATCATACAGTACAATATACACGATCAGGTTATGTGAACATTTAGGCCTACTCATTAGCCTATAGGGGTTATACAAGGTCATAAACGATGTTTATGCTTTAAATCCTTTGGGAAGTGCATTCAGAATATACTACAGACAAGGTTGTTTTTGGCAATGATATTGAGAGAAGATTTACCAGTTAAGTTTAAAATGAATTCATGTACGAAAGGTTAATGTACCGTATGCAATGTCACCAATCCTACAGAACACTTAACTTGTAGATATGAAAGTAACAAAAGTTTAAGGTATTAAACAAGAGTAAATTTCGAATGAGGCTCAAATACAATTTGCTATTTAGAGAATGGATTCAGTAGGCTAATTTTCAATATTCATGGAGTGAATGCAATAAAATTTTACTTTTCAAGGAGCGTTCACCAATTCCGGGAGAGGCTACTCTGCCTGCCAGACTTGTTGATATATCAAACTACTGAAATTGAATACTTACTGTCAAAAGATATTCCTCCACAGAGAAGTTACACGCGTACCTCCCGTGGATGGCCGAACTCCACCGAGTGATAATCGAAAAGTCGACGGGTATAGCCCGCGTTCGGTATCCAGACTAGATCTAGACTAAATCCAGATTAGATCTTACATATCAGCCTGCAGTGGTCACCTCATAAAGAGAGGAAAATTGCAACTAAAAAATCACATCGCGTTTAAAACATGGATCAATAAATCTGACGTTACAGCAGTGTGTTTCACATAAGATGGAAGCCCAACGATACGCACAGCTTTATTCAGACTCCGTGACGTGTGGAGTGTGGGTCAATAAATGAGGGAGAGGGGAATTGACATTTCGCCGCCGGATCATTTTACAGCAAAGTGACCAGGGTAATGCACATTTATGGCGTTTTGATCTGTCGTCGAGCATACTGCAGGGCCACCATACGATCCAGAATTCATCCCTGTATGCGCCACCAACAACACAGCCTGGGCGAAGAACTATGGGAAGGAATATGTGTTACGGATAAAGGGAAAATGTGAATCAAAACAACTTCTTCTTCTTCTTCTTCTTCTAGTATAGTTACAGTAGTAGTAGTAGTAATAATAATAGTAGTAGTAGTAGTAGTGGTAGTAGTAGTAGTAGTAGTAGTAGTAGTAGTAGTAGTAGTAGTAGTAGTTGTTGTTGTTGTAGTAGTAGTGTTTGCTATTGGTGTTGTTATTGCTATTGTATTTCTGATAGTTACTGAGCAAACTGACTGACGATGATTTTTGTTTTCATCTAATTACCCTGGTCTTGGAAGCAATACTTGGCAAATCACAGGCAAATGATTCATAAACTACGCAATACTCATTGTTATATTATGAAGAGGATCATTACATGGCATTCTCATTCCACGAAAAGAAACCCCCACAAAAACAAAACAAACAAAACAAAACGTTGTAGACTTCGTAGACTGGTGATTTCTCGCTCACCGTTAAAGTAACTTTCCCATCTTTTCTTCTCAGATCAGTTCTACAAATGGAAGTAATAAACGGTCCATTAGAACAACACTATTTAGATGAAGATTGTTTTTCTTTCGAAAGCAGATGTGATTTCTTTCGGAGCCTATCACCAGGGGCGCAAATCCAGGGGGGGGGGGACAGCGGGACATGTCCCCCACGATTTTGAAGGTGGAGACACAATATCAAATCGTCAGAACCTCCCCCGCTGAGCAAGTTTTGGGTGACTGGCGTGACCGGAAAAAAATTTGGACCTGGGTTTGGAAAAAAAAATCGTCACCCCGCCCCCCGCGCTGAGCGAGTTTTCGGCGGCTGGGCATGGTGTTTACGCGGGGAAAATTTGGACCTGGCGGATGAACCAAATAATGTCCCCTTACATTTCAAATGGATTATGCGCCCATGCCTATCAGCACTTTGAAAAGCCGTTTCCCTTGAAATGAAAGAAATTTTAGCAGATATTAAAGATTGTGTCAGGGATGTGCAAGTCCATTACTTCCTTTCATTATCAATACCAAACGGTAGTATAGTACTTACAAATGGTGTGTTGAAAGTCTGAGATCCATACGTCATGAATTTGTTGTTTTATGAGAAAAACTAATAACGACATGTTACCAGAATGTTGTTCTTTCCATGAGTTTCAATTTTGCTTAAACTGCGAATCGCGGTTACTGTGTACCGTCGCAAGACCAGCGGAGCGCACACGCAGCACAGTGATTGGCTAAACGGCTAACCCCCGTGCGACCATTGGCTAAAGGCTGATCGGACAATTTTGCAACGACACGTGCACGTTTGACGTCGCAGATTTTTTTAAATTGCTCCTGAGTAATTTGAAAAAGGATAAAGTTTAACCGTCCAGATTTTCACCAAAACTCAATATTTTACCCCAAGTCTCTATGAGAGGTGTTTATTTATATTAATCTTCGCATTGGATATGATTTCAGCTGATTTCATCCATATAGATGTTTTTTGACGTGCAAATCAATGACACAATCTTTAAGGCAGTTTTTGATCTATTCAAAATGAATAGCACCATGCACTAATGGTGTGCTAACATTTTACGTTAGGTTAGTACGGAGTAGCATTTGTATAAAATGTGTATAAATGGCTATTGCAGAGAAATGTATTTATATCCGCGTGCTTATAATGGTGCATTGCGTGATTTGTGTCCAGTTTCCATATGCTCCAGACTACAATGGACGAAGGCAATCGGTAACAACGTATCCTGTGTTGGGGTGGAGGATGCAATAAGCGACAACAAGTGGTACTGATCAAATGACCTATCCGGAACAATTGAAAACAATTAACACATGTAATAACCTGTCACTGTTTTTGTTACATTCCACTGAATACTTTTGCATATGCGCATGGCGCTGCACATGCGCAAATTAAAACGCAGAACTGGCTTATTGCAAATTGCGATGGCTGACAAACACCAAGTTCAGAGCCCATCCAAGTGTCAGGGCCAAGTGCGTGACAGTGATAGACAGGTACACGTGTTAATTGTTATCAATAGTTCCGGATAGGTCATTTGATGAGTACCTAGCTGTTTTCACCCGATGCATCCTTCACCCCAACACAGGATGCCGTCTTTCTGATTGTTTTCGCAGTGACCATTGTAGTCTGGAACATGTGAAAACTAAACGCAAATCTTTGCTTCTTATCCCGTCGTATATAAACACTACACAAAAAGTAAGTTCCCCCTTTTCAAAATACCATAACTTTTTAACGAAATGGTTTTGAGCAAAATAATTTTGGCAGGAGTGTTTCTGCACTCATTGACTAACATCTGTTTAAAATGTGATTGATCCGTCAAATCATGCATGAGTGAGCAGACATTAAACGTAAAAATGTCACTTTTTTTTAAATACACAGGGGTCATTGCGATACAAGATTTGAAAAAAAAAATCTTTTTCTGGTGAATGATTAAAGGCAAGGTCACCCTGACATCAAGTTGGTTTTAATAAAAACAGAACAATAAGAAAAACATATTAATGAAAGTTTGGCGAAAATCCACTAAAGAATAACAGAGTTATAAGGTTTCAAAGTTTTAAATTAATTTTGTGACGTCACATGCGAGCAGCTCCCAATATTTCATGAAATATAAATTCCATAAATCGTCAATTTTTAATGGTTCATGATAACTGAATGGGTTTTTTCATACAAGCATGTGTTAAATAATGTTTCGGATAATATATTGAATGCACACGTAAAATAATTTTCAAATGTCTGAGAAAACGCTCTTTTATGCAATTAATATCACATGACATATGGGGAGCTGCTCGCATGTGACGTCACAAATTTAAAACTTTGAAACCTCATAACTCTGTTATTCTTTGGTGGATTTTCGTCAAACTTTCATTAATATGATTCTCTCATTGTTCTGCTCTTATCAAAACAAACTTGAGTTTAGGGTGAACCTTGCCTTTAAGCGCTATTTATGTTAATCATCTATCGTTTCACCACAGAATATGCCAGTTTGGAGTTTGAATTTGCGCATGTACAGGAGAAAGGTCATTCGTTCGATGCTTGTGTAACAAACATTTGAAAAACTGGAAAATGCAGTGTGAAAGCCATGTGATGAATTATGCATGCACGAGATGCATAATCAGGTATGTGACCGGTGATGGTATTCTTCGCAGCCATGCTTTTAGGAATGGTTACTCTAACATGCCTCACTATAGGAGAGCTATCCAGCCTTCACATATAAACACAACAAAAAAGTAACTACCCCTTTTCAAAATACCATAACTTTCTAAGAAACAAGTTTGAGCAAAATGATTTAGTAGGGGTGTTTTTACATTCATGGAACCGTCTGTGTGAAAATGGGATCGATAAGTGTCATGCATTAACGGCGAAATTATCACTATTCAGAAGTCCAAGAGTAATGTCTTACACCAAAATAACAGTAAATAATGGCATTTTAAGCTTTAGTTATAGTGTGCTCACTCAACCAAGACATGGTTACAACCTCTTATATTCGTACAACATGTGAAGATACATTTCATTGAAAAAATATGCGATTTCATTTTATTTCGATGCACTTAATTTGGATTTTACGATATCAAAATTGAGGAAGGATGATTTTTTTAAAGAAAAGATTGAGGTCACTGAACCGTAAAATATGTGAACAGTGTCAGGGGGTGAAACGATAGAAAATTAACATAATTAGCGCTTAATCATTCACCAGAAACAGATTTTTTCTGTCAAAATTCCCAAAATGAGTTGTGACTTTTGAAAGTGACATTTTTGCCTTTAATATATGCTCACTCATGCATGACTCGATGGACCAATCAAATTTTTACACAAAAGTTAGTCAATGAGTGCAGAAACTCTCCTGCCAATTTTTTTTGCTCGAAGCCGTTTTGTCAAAAACTTATGGTATCTTTGTTACACAGCGTGCAATTTTCAGGACATAGAAGATGAAGGTCTTCCTAAACACACACAGGAGAAAATTCCATTTCATCAATTACCAAAACAATTCACTGCCTTTCATCTTTAAAGGCATTGTATAACAATGTTTCCAGTTTAAAAATCTGAACTATAACATAATCCACATGCCATGCATGCTACCAGTGTCTCTGATACGGTCTAAAAATGAAGCCCTGAAAAAAATTGCAGTTTAAAAAGATCATTAAGTGCTTTAAAAAAGTGAAAATCATTGAGAGACCCTTCCAGCTTTCCCCCATAGACTGCTGTATTGCAGAATTTCCTATCGGCTGAGAATAAGTAATGTGCCAATTTGTATCTACACATGTTGTACTAGTGATAGCATAACTGTTCAAACTTTTGTGTTCTAGGGTGTTTATTTGTCCATTCAAACACTGTCAGATATGTCAGATAGCAAAGTTCGACAATTTTTAAACGGGTCTTCCACATTGTTATACAGCTTCTTTAATTTGTGCATTATCATATTATTATTTCCCCCTTCTTTTCTTTTCCTTTTTCCATGACATTGTTGTATGGTATAACAATTCGAAGCAAAAGGACTTGGGGAAAGTACACAAAGTTGTTAAGCAAGCAGGCAAACTAACCCCCCCCCCCAAAAAAAAACCCACCCACATTTGATCTAACACAGTATGTATCGAAAAGGTTGTAGACAAGGCCCGATCTATTGTAGCCGATGATACCCACCCACTTCATGACCAATACAACATGTTGAGGAGTGGGAGGAGACTGCAATATATCAGAACAAGAACATCCCGTTACCTAAATTCATTTGTACCATACTCCATCTGCCTATTGAATGATTTGTAAAATTTGTGTCCTTATTTTATTGTACCATAAAGACATTATAACCAATTACCTTGTACTAATTAATCTAGATTCAGTAACCTTTCCACTGCACCCTTGCTAATCCTGTGTAATAATTAACGTTCACAGTTTAATTACCTATACATTTTCAAAAAAAAATCAAATTTTCCTTTTCTTATGAATATTGCAATAGAGATGAATATTTGAAACGATAGTAATGAATGAAAAAGTGAATATGATGCTATAGTAATTTATAATAATAATAATAATAATAATAATAATAATAATAATAATAATAATAATAATAATAATAATAATAATAATAATAATAATAATAATAATAATAACAACAACAACAATGATACAAATGTTTATGTTTGTCTACATGTCACATTGATGTGATATGTAATGTATTTTATATTTTGTGGAAAAAACATGTAAACAAAACAAATATCCTGATATGGACAATAAATGATTGAATTTGAATCTGAATCTTCTGTTCGTTCATCCTTCCAGTATTTTTTTCCTTTTGCCAGGCCTATTGAAAAGTACCGCCCATTTACATAAACTTGCACATTGCAATACAACAGATTCGTGCATACGGCCGATTCTTTAAATTAATAACAGAACACATTATTATTAACGCTTTCTTACATAGAAGTATATGATCAGGTAGTGAAGCTATGCACACTTTCGGGTCATAAGCTACGCTTGATATTATAAACGAACAAGTCATTTTTTTCTAAGATGATCTTAGTAAGATCTACATGGCCTGACTATTTCACCCTGCACCCAAGTACAAATTAAAATGTCTACATTTCTACCTCTATGTGACTATACTCGCAGCTGAAAGTGTAAAACTCACCGAAAATCAGGCATTAATTTACTCCATACAAACACGTCACAAATTGAGAGAACATTGGGAGAACAATGGTTGAAAAATATATATATTATTGTGAACATTTTTAGCGGACTTCGATTCTTTTTTTTCATTCGAGTGTTTACTTTCCAATGATTTATCGGACATTCGCCTGTCAATGTTACAACGCAGAGAGTTTGTGTAAACATGACAGTATTACTTTTGTGTCTTTGAAGTCATGTGAGACGCCGCCAAATGAACCTGTACATCTAAGGACAGAGGCGGCGCCAGAGTAAACTTTTCGGGAGGGCGAGAACTGTACGGGCGAAAATGCCCAACATTCCTAAATTTCATAAATTACACTGCGAAAACCCCACGATTTTCAGTATTTCAACATTTTAAAGAGGCGGCCGCTCCATCTGCCCCCCCCCCTTGTGGGGCCGCTCCTACCTATACGAATTGTTCCTCAAGTAGACGAGCATTGCAACCCTTACATCTCACCATATCTGACTTAACCCCCTCAATCCCTTTGATAAATGATGGTGTGTTTGAATAATGTGTTGTAGACTTTTTAACAAAGCCGCTGCGGCAGAGAATTTCAATAAAATTCACAAAGCAAACCCTCCTGGCTGAAAGGATTTGTCTTGAATTTGTTGACTTGTGGAGACGCGTACGCAGGGGGGGGGGGTGTTTTGGGGTGTTCAAACACCCCCTTTTGCCAAAGGGGGGTGTTAACCTTTTATTTTCAGCAAGTGTGATGCAAAAACAAGAATATTAATTACAGTAGTCGTCTATATTTATGTTATTTTTCACACGGTGACATGCGAAAAATACGTAAATACGTAAATTTTGTCAAAATAGGTTGAGGCCAGGTAAAGTAAATAAGGATAATGTGTTCAAAATTTGGGGAAATAGGTTATGGAAAATATAAACATAATGTCTTTTTTCTTTCAGATTGTTTTTTTTATTTGACAACCAGTTAACACTTTATATTTATACCAATTTATAGCAATTTATGATTATAATACTTTTAAGGGTACTTTGAGTGTTTATCTTATTTTATGAGCAAGTGATAACATATTTGTAACATTAACATCAAA